>VDFB02162383.1:19512-105132 GCA_007258455.2 Sequoia sempervirens | reverse complement strand
CAAGTCATGTTTCAGGTCTTATTTAGTTTGCTTTGTCTTATTGTCCTTTGTCCTTTTATAATCTTTGCAGGATTCTGGAATAGAGGCACTCCAAAGCATACATTATGGCAGAGGAAAGAAGTTCTTAATGGAGATATTTCTTAAGGCTAAGATCAAGAATGCACCTAATATAGGGAGTCCAAAAAAATCATCAAAAAATTTCAAGCATAGTGTTGAAGGGCACACCAGATGTTTGAAAACACACCTCACAATGGCATATTCAATTTCAAGACACAAAGTGCATTTGTGAAGAAAGTATGCACCTAGAGAGGGAAACTTTGAAAGACCATTGTCAAGCTCGTGTGAGGGGTCATGGCATGCACCTTCGTACATAAGCTTGATTTCAATGGCAAAGGATAGTGATTAGGCACATGCCTCATATAGAAAAAAATTGAATTTCAAAGATTGTGAAGTTGTCTATTTACAGATGCACACTTGGAGTCGTGGTGTGCAACTAACAAAGGATTGAGACATTTGTAAAATAGGTTTTGAAACATGCAAAGTATCAGGCACACATCTAGAACGGAGGTGCGCATTTGATAACTACATTGATGATGCATAAAACTTTGTTTATAAGCACACACCTAGGAGGCAAGGGCACACCTCAATAAAGAGAAATTTAATTTGAAATTCAAGGTTCTGAAACATGCATACAAAAGAATGAGTGTGAAAGGGAGACCCGCACCTATAAAAGGGTTTTTAGAGTGCTCATTGTAGAGGAGAATTAACATACAGGCATGTGCATGGAACCAAGCACACATCTTACATAGACAAGTTTTGGTTTCAGATTCAAGATTTGAAAACCTATATTGAGGTGTGTGTGGGATGCAGATGGATGCACCCTTTCAAATAAAACTGCATTAAACATATTGAGCACCACGTGTATATAAGAAATATTCATTTGAAATCCAAGTTTAAAAGCCTGCTGTGTGCTGCACCTCTCCATATGGGGTTTCAAGTAGAATCAAAAGTATTCTTTATAGACAGAAACACACCTATCCATTGGAAACTAACTGAGATGTTAATAGAGGAGTGATCAGCAGTATAAAAACAAATCAGTCTTAAACAGTAGAATCAAAGGATCTTCAGAATTTTGTCAATATACGGGCCCATATCAAGGTTTTTATCAGCAATAGACTGATTCTTTTTGAGAGTTTTAAACATTCTGTTACAGCCGAGTCATAAACAAAGAGATGTCAGTCATTACAGCATTCTGTCATCTTCAGAAATTTTCCATTTTCTGCCACACTTCAACATTCTTTGAAGAAAATCAGTAAAAGGAGCAGCGAACAGCAGTTTTTTTCTCCCAAATATCCCCTTTCCTCTATCATTTGCTAACCTTTTTAAGGTGGAATCAGACTTCAGTACATCAGCAGAATGAAGAAATAACAGTCATAATTATAATCAAATCAGACATAACAGTGCTTCGTGTTTTTCATTGCTTTGGGATTTGTGAGTTCCAACAAGGATTTGAATCAGCAAGATCATAAAGGCTGAGTATTCAAAGTTGTGAACTGCAATGAAGGATTGTGTAAAGATCAACAAAGTGAACAAGGAGTGTTCTGTTTCAAAAGCAACAAAGTGAGTTTTCAGAGCTTGAAAGATCTTTAGAGGGTTTGCTAGACTTTGTCAAAACAGAGGTAAAATCCAAAGCCATCTAAAAGTCTATTTTTAGTCTGCACCAAAAATAGTTCACTCTTTTTAGTCATCACCATTTTCATATAGGAGCATATTTTGAGATTTTTTTATTTTTAATTGGCACTATTTATACCCCGTACTAGTTTTAGCTACCTTAACTTTTAGCATTATCTAATTTTAGCTTAGAATCGGCTATTTTTAGATCATCTATCTTTAGATCTCTTTCCATGGGAGCGATGTGATTCTAGGTGACAATTTGTAATAATGTGGAGCATCAATCTGTTATTTCTTAGATCAGATATTCACAATAAGCAGAAAAATAACACAAAACAGGAGACACAGTATTTTATCCTGGGAAAACCCTTCTACTCAAGGGAGAAAAACCCAGCAAGACTTCAATAATAATAGATCAAATACAACAGTGCAGAAACAGCACTTAAGAATCAAGCCTAGATAGGCAGAATACAATGAAATAACCCAGCACTGAAGTAGTGCGAATTTCTGAACAGAAATGAATCTTCTTCTTGAGCAGCGAATCTTCTTCTTGATCACAAAAGAATGAATGAATTGAATTGATTGTAGAATGAGGAGAGTCTCTCTCCTTTTTATACCAATCCAGGAATAAGCTTCCACTTGAGCTGACCCAGCAAGTATAATTTCTATTTATAATTAATTTTGACTTGTCTCTTGGCCGACTGGGGCAATACCTCCTAAAGCTAAAAATCAACACTCCCTCTTAGCTACAGAGGTATAGTAAAGTCTTCCCTGAGTGATATCGCCTTGCCACGTGTCATGACCCAACTCGTCAATCTCGGCGTTGACCACCTGTTGATGTGTGTTTTATCATACACCAAACATTCAGAATAAAAATGTCCAAAGACACTTTATCCTCTCTTGAAAAATCACCGCGTATGCTAAGATTGCGAGAAGATCATATGGCGATTCCAAGGTTTCTTTAGTCGGGTCTCGACGTGTGGATAAGTTCAGTGGTCGTTGTGATAATGCTGGTAATAAACAAGGGGACTTAATGAAAGTCCCGCATTGCCCGGGACTTAGGAAATTTATCTTTGCAGGTTCTCAATTAGGACTCTCAATTGTGGATCTCAAAGCACGGCAAAAGAATAGGGTTCGTGAGAATCCAGTCTGCCTAGGAACTCAAGAGACAGAAGCGACTTGGTGAAGCTTAAATAAACCACATTTTGTTTCGCCTCCTGTTGGACAACATACGCAAAAATGGGTGCAATCTTCAAAGGGGTTGTGAGAATGATATTCAAACCTCGGATAAGGTTGAAGTTAGGCTTCCACACTTAGGAGCTCAGGCTAACTTTACGCATCATATGAAAATCATCCATCCGAAGAAAGTATGAGCTACACTTCACCAATGAATCAATGCGATCAATCTCTCATTCAATTAACAACTTTCAAAGCAAATTCTACCTAATCTAACTTTAATTCTAATCTATGGTGGAAGATAATATGCAACCTCGCTTACTATTCAACAATAAGAAGTTATTCAAGGCAAATCATGCTCAAGAGCTTTTATCATTCAAAATAGTCTCAATGCGACAATATACATAATCTGTCTCCACACAATGAAAATGAGAGAGCACTAGTTTATATAGAGCTCCAAAAATGAAATGAAGGGCCGAGATTAAAACAAGATCAACAGCCGAGATTATTACAACCAAACCCTAATTAGGGTTTCCCAAAATAACAAGAGTTAACCATCAGAAAGCTATCAGAAAAGTGGCAGTTCCAGCTATAATCTAGGAGATGCGTCCTTATCCATTCGAGTGGCATTGTGTTTGGCGAATCTGGACACTACGGCAATGACTTCGTCCATCGTGACAGGGGGTAACATGCTGATCCGGAATTCTAGTCCGTCCAACTTCTCGGCGCATCTGGCAAAGGTACCTTCCCAATCTGTCTCCTGCTTCTCAAAATCTTTCCGAATGGATGAGAGTCTTGCCACTCTCGCAAAGTCCCGCTTCGAAAATGGTCCAGCGGTCGGGAAGAAAGTTTCTTGAACTTTTTGCTTCAGTCTCTCTAACTGCATGTCGTTCTCCCGGATGACTTCATGGTCGAACACTTCTGTAGTTATCATGCACATCTTCTCCTGGATTTTCCTGACCTGTTCTTCAATTCCAAGCCCATCGATCCTCGCCTTCTCCAATACTTCTTCTCTTATTGTCACTGCCCAAAACCAGTGATGAAAATCATATGCTGCCCCTGCAGCGATCACCCTTTTATCAACTAACTCCTCCCTCGGAGTGCTCTTCAAAATCCTAAGGCTCGGAATAAGCCTTTCTTGCATATCTGGGATACCATCCCATGTCTCTGCCATATCCATCAACCTAGAAAGAAACGAAGAGGTTCGTCCATAAGCAAGCGCCAACCTCTCCATGAACAAGGCAGCTTCCATGCCTTCACCTGCCATCCAGTCTTGCGCTTCCCTGGCTGTCACCATTCCATGCTCAACTTCCTGAGTCATCTCCTGTGATGAATTGAGGAGAGGAGGAACAGTTGCATTGCCCTGATCTAGCGGCTGGGTCAAATGCTGGATATATTCTTTGAGACGTTTGACCTCATTCTTATATTCCTTCTTCTTGGTCACTTCCTTTTCCAGTCTCGCTTTAATGGTCGAGACGGAATTATCTAACTCTTCTACTTCCTGACCTTTTGATGTCGGACCAAGGTCAACAGTGGTGATAGCATACTCCTGCGGAGTGATTTCGTCCATTGGTTTGTCCACTGTAGGTACTGCAATGTGCACGGAACGGTGGCCTGTCTCATTCCTCTGGATGGTGGAAAACTTTTTGGCGGGCTTCTTGGTGGCAACTTGTTCTAATCTTGCCAAGAAATCGGCAGTATCGTCCTCTTCTCCCTGTTGAGCCTCAGCAGGCACCTGAACTTTCATTCTTTCTAATAGCCAGTCTGGAATGGTTGACTGTTCAATGCCATCCTCCACTTGGACCTCGTCTTCGTTTGGAACATCCATGACTCCTCTGAGGGCGGAAATCATTCCTTCCTCTAAGTCATTATCCCGGACATCCATGTCATTGTCTGAACCTAAAATCTCTGTGCCGGCTGGTGATGCAGGCTCTTCATCATCTAATTGGATAGGTTCATTGTTCACTTCCTGAGCTGCAAGAGGTTCGAGCATCTCAACCAAGGAGTCGTCTATATTAGCCACCAAATGGTCAACATTCCTGGACGCCGCTGACCGAGAAGGTCCTCCTTTATGCTTCTTGGAAACAGGTTCTGCACTTGGCACCATTTCTTTTCTTTTTTCTCCGATACCGGCCATGTCTTGATGGGATGCCCCAGCATTAGAAGAGTATGACTCTGATTCGCTCAACAGGTCATAGGTGAGCGTGATTCCCTTCTGTCTCAATTCCTGGGCATGACAATCAACCCACCACTGGGAATACTTAGTTACTGGCCTCATTAGGGTGGCTAGGTCTGCGTGCTCAGGCTCTGACCATTTCACCGGAGGGAGAGGTCTGCTTTCCTCAAAGCGTGGCTGGACATGATTTCCATCATCTTGAAGCTGATCAGGCACTCGGCAGAACTCGATTGTTCTCATAAAATCCAAGGACATTCTGGACCACATCTTCCGCCTGACCTCATACTCATCGGCTGCATTTGCCCAGAAATCCTCCAATTCCTGTCTGTGCTTGTACTTCCTTCCTTCCACCGTCCGAATGTTGTGATGTGGGTCATAGTTGACCCTGGACTTGTATGCCGTGAAAGGGTACCATTGGATTTCTAATCTAGCACTTTCAGCCGCTTGTGCTGATGGACAGTACTCTAGCATGTTCCCGATGAAGAATGGGAATGTGACGGACGCCTTCTTGGTCGGCCTCTGAATACTCTGATACTCTTCTAACTGTCTCAAAACCTCAAGCAATATCATCCGATCAGTCGGATAGATAGGCAATTTATAGGGATTTCCAGTAAATCCCTGGATCCTGATATATGTAAATTTAGGGAACTGGATGAACCAAGACCCATATTTGCTGATAAGACTTTTCGCTTCATGGCTCAGCCTTTGGTGCACTCCTCCTTGAAGCTTTCTGGTAATGTGCATTAGGAATGCATCATGTACCCTCCTGAAGTGAGTCTTCTCCTTCAACTGGAGCTGAGGATAGCAGTCGTAAGGCCTAAGCTCGTTCTCCCCATTGCCAATTCTGCCCTTGCAGATCAACCCTGGATATTTGTATGACCTGGCTAATAGGTATACCACGTATGAACTCATGTGAAAAGACTTGGTCTTTTCAAGGTTGATCAGCTGCTCATGGAGGTTGTCACTTATCATTCGTGACCAGTTGAACATTTTAACTCCGAGGTGACCTCGTCGATAAAATAATACATCCAACTCTCAAAGAAGGCGCCCTGCGGGTTGCCAGCTATTCTGTTCAGCATCAGCACAATATCCCCAAAATCTTCCTTGAAGTCCGTGCGGCGAGGCCTCTTGGGCAACTTCTTGATCGATGGCTTTGGCTTGTCCATCCAAACCTTGTTGACTGTTGTGGCACATAGATCTGGCTGACCATCATATAGCATTTTGGCTTCTTCTTTGGTCTTATAGACCGTTCTTGAATGCTCTGGAATGCCAAAGGTCTCCTGAATTGATACTTCGTTCAAGTGTGCCAAGATCCTTCCGTCAGGGGCGATAATCTGTCTTTTCTGGGCATCATAATGGCGAGCACATTCCACCATTAACTCAGCACAATCCATGGCCGGAGGGAATCCAGCTGCTTGGAATATCCCGTTTCTGATCATTCTTTGGGCTATTGCTGAGGGAAGTCTTTTCTGACCGTATACTCTCTCTTTGAATTCGTCAAAGTCAACGTGCCCAAGGTCAGTATCCACGACATTCTTCCACTTTGAGATGACTTTAGTCTCCTTCTGAGCACCCTTGTTGGCGAACTTCATTTTCAGCTTCCTGGATAATCCGCCTTTCGTGTCCGTCAACCTGCAGTCATAAAATTAACATTAATATAAAGACCTTTTAAAATAATTTAAACCTCGTGCCTTGGATTCGAAAAATTGACTTTCAGCTGTTCAAACAATTAATTTGCTGCGAAAAAGCAAGCTGAAAGTGACTTGAATGAATTTGAAAATCTTGCCAGAACTTCGTCAAGATGAAAGGGCATAAAAAGATAGCAAATTTAACTGACCAATCACCAAACCTCAGAGAAGGATCGTCAAATGCAAATCAGATTTAAGAAATCTGATTTTTTTGAAAAGTGCGCCCCTCTTCAAGAAGAATTCAGCTTTGAATAAATATCCTTTTCTTTTCCCGCGAAAAATTCCTCAGCATAACACTGCTTTTCTCTGTGAGAAAATTCGACTTTGCTAATGGACGAATTAATTGCCTGACGATTTCGAGAAAGATTAAATTTCTCTTCAGCTGTGTGTGAAAAATGAGTTGCTGAAACTCATTATAATGCTGAGAGGTTGAATTCGATTTAGTAACTGCCATCTTTCTTCTTGATCCTCGATTTGTTTTCATTTTCCAAACAGGCAACTTTCCTTTTATTTTCCGCCAAGGCTCAGTCTCGAACTTATCCGAGCAAATCTCCAAAATTTGATTTTTTTATTTAATGTTTATCTCTGATTTTTCGAAGTTTTTAAATAAACATTAAATAATTTAATTAAATTCATGGTGAATTTAATTTTCTTCTTGCCGGATTTCATCTCCGCCTGGCGTGCTTTACTTTCGTCCGATTCGTGTCTGGCAATTTTGATTTTGTCCAAGGAATTGAAAATAAATTATTAAAATATTAAAATATTTTAATTTATTCCAACCCGTTCGTCTTCGACCCATGGCTATTTCGATTTCCTCTTCCGTTTTTCTTGGCTGAGAGTGTATTTTCCGATTTCGTCCTTAATTTCGTCTAGCCAAACCAAATCTTAAGCCATTCCGTCGAGAATTTCACTGCCAGATCCTCATTTTTCTTTGCCGAGGCGAGATTTTAAGCTCATTTTTCTCTATCCAAGTCAAATATTTCCTTGCTCGGTCGAATTTTCTTTCTTCTAGGCACACCCTTGTCCGGGAATGTCTCTTTGCTTCTACAACTCCTTCCCATCGCCTCAACATACTTCATCCCTGCGACCATCCTTCCTTTTCCCTTTACCTGTAGTGCATTTCTTTCTATGGCCTGTGTTGGATACAATTTTTCGGGATTTCTCTCATACTTTAGGCAACGGCCCTCTACTCTCAACGACAGGTATCCGTTTCATTCCTTGCCATATCCTGACGTTCTTTAGCACATGTTCTTTCAATCTTGGCATTTGTCCTCTCGAAAGTGTCCGGATGTCTAGCCAACATCTTCATTTTTTCACTTCCTAGCCTCTTTACTTAGGCGAATTCTAGAGCTTTTCTTTGGATTTGGCCTTGACACTTAGCCAAAAATCATCATCTTATCATCTTGGGCGGACTTCATTGGCATCTTGGACGGTCATCATGGATTTCTTTAGCAACTTGCTAACTCCTTCCAAGTGCATGGTGGACATCTCTCCTCTTTGGATATGCATCTTGGACGTAGATCATGGATGTCTTAGTACTTATTCCCATCGTTTTATCCTTTGGAAATGATATAATGTTTGGCCAAAAATTATCCTTCCACCTTTTTAGGCTTTCATATTTAGCATATTTCGAAATTTTCCCTTGGTAGGCATCAACACTTAGTAAAATTTCAATTTTTTCTTACTTCATAAGTCTAGGCGGACTTTACTTGACTTTCAGCCAAGTCCCACCCTTTAAGGGCGGACTTCTCAAGCATTTTGGACGAGTTTCATGCACATGGGCGGCCTTTGAAGGTCTTTGGGATGTCTCCCTTTGAAGATGGCGGACTTCTAGCCTTCTTTGGACGTGCCTTTTGGTGCTAGGCGGACTTTAGAAGCACTTTGGACATCCCCCTTAACTGCTGGCGGACTTCAAAGCTGTTTGGCACAAGTGTGGCGGACTTTAGGGGGTGTTAGGATGTCCATTTTGGAGATGGCGGACTTCATAGCATGCATGGATGAGGATGGCGGACTTAAGAAGGTCCAAGGATATGCTTCAAGATGCAAGGCGGACTTCATGAGGTGCAAGGATGCCATGGACTTTGAAGGGGTCGGCGATGTGCCTCCAAAGATGCAGATACATCCTAAGTACGCTAATTTCAAGACTTTGTTGACATCCTCCTTAGCTGCTGGAAGTAGTTCCATGCTATATCCTCCGACCTTCATGACTTTCTTTCATCCTTCTTCATGGCTTAATTTTCCATCTTGCAATGATTCTCTACAAACTTCAATGTACTTTTGTTTATCTTTATGAGATCATCTCAACCCGATTGATCTTGGATCAGTTTCTTGGAATGGCTCTTTCAGATTCTAACGCTTTCAGTCTGATTTCGCTGCTTTTACTTGTTTTTTCCAGATTTTTCAAAAAATTTCAATTTTTTTCATTTTGATTTTCTGAGAGTTCTGGTGAGTTTTTCGGACTTCTGAGTGCGTTTTCAGAACTCGGGACCCTTCTAAAAATAGAAACTTTCCAAAAATAGAAACTTTCTAAAAATAGAAAAAGCAACCCTAAAAAATAGGGAACCTTGTTTGGTCCAAAAATGCCAAAAATGAAAAATCGAAAAAGCAACTTCTCCTAAAAAATAGGAAGTGTCAGAATTGGCCAAATTCACAGTCGATCTTCGTCTCTTGGGCCTTCTGAGCGCTTCCATGACATCTACGCATTGATTCAAGCATGAATTACTGACTCGGCTCGGGTGACTCTCGGCAAACTGACCTGAAACTCTTGGCAAAGTGATCTCATGTAACCATTGCAAGGAGACAGAACCCTAAAAACTAGCAGGCGACTGGGGGTCCCCATCAGCGATGGGGCGATGTGTGAAAAGGTCACAACATCTGGCGACTCCACGTGGGGAATGTTCCTAGACATTCCGAAGATAATATCCACTTCAAATCCGGAATCTTGAATTAATTCTATCTAACTTATCCCTTGACCAAGAAGAGTACTCAAAAGGGAAGAGAACTCCTAAATTATATCAAGACATCTTATCCTTCAGTTATAAGTGTGTGCACATGGGTTTATTCCTGTCTCTTAAGACCAATACGACTCTTTGGTTCCGTGATGGCTTTCCAGTGCATTTCTGGTCTTAGCTCCAAAAGCATCCTTTAATAGAGCCTCGCTGCCAGCGAGCGTCCATAGCCTCGGCGAGGTTATCTGCTATAATCTCACGGAGATTGCTCTACTTCCGGCGATTTATTTCTTTTGTTTTGATTTCTTTGGTACACCTGTAGAGATTTCCGCACACCCAAAAGCCAAGTGTTTTGATTTTTCATTCTTTCTTTTTGATTCATTTTGATATTCTTTTCTTTTTTCATATATTTCCACACTTTGGCCTGTAAGCAGTGAAGCTCACCTGGGTTTGAGCATTATAGTGGCGCTGAAGCAAGACTTTTGATTACTTTCTAGCCAACAGTTTCACCTAGGAGACCACACTGACTCAGAGAACTCTTTAAGTGTGTAAAATGTAATAACTGCAAGACCCGGTACCAAGACACAATAGATGACTTCCTTCCCAGTCAAGTACTAACCTCAACCTTAAGATACTTTAAAGACAATTAATCTAGGATTCATAGATCTTCCATAAATGTTTACCCGAGGAATACTCACAACCTTCCTTAGCAAGGTCAAACCAAAATGTGTGCGTGTAAGCAACATCACCCTTCTCGCTGAATGGGACACCCTCCTTATTGAAAGCAACACAAAGCAAAGCGAAACGAAAGCAAACGGGAAGCAAACAACTAATCTAAGAAAACAAAGACAACTACTCTAAGGAAAGCGAGGAAAAACAACTAATCTAGCGGAAGCAAAAACAAAACCCGAAAGCAACTATTCTAACTATACACAAACAAGCTCCATCAAGGAACTTAAGGTAGGAAATAATGTTTCAGAAATTGCCCGTTAACGGGCAGTGGGATGTCTTCCCCAGTCAAGGTCTTCAACTTAAATGCATTTTCTCCCAATATCTGAGCAATCTGGTATGGTCCTTTCCACAAGTTGTCGAACTTATCGTGATCTCCTCTTCGTTCATGGGCTTTATCCCAATATAGGACCAGGTCAGATATTCTGAAAGACTTCGTTGTAGCACGTTTGTCAAACCATCGTTTGACAATTCCTTGATGTTTGGCAAAGTTTTCGAGAGCTTTATTTCTCTGTTCTTCCAGTAGTAACAATTGTGATAGACGAATCTGCACTCTGTCATCCGGATCTAAATATTCGTGCATGAACCTGAGTGTCGGAATCCTTAGCTGGATGGGAAAGACGGGGTCTTGCCCATAAACTAGGTGATATGGAGAGGTTCCCAATGATCTTTTGGCTCTTGTCCTGTCTGCCCATAAAGCAAACCTGAGTTGGGAATGCCAATCTCTTGGATTCTGATCTAACAATCTCTTGATGACGTTGAGTAGATTCTTGTTCGTGGACTCTGCCAGTCCA
This sequence comes from Sequoia sempervirens, assembly GCA_007258455.2. Lineage (NCBI taxonomy): Eukaryota > Viridiplantae > Streptophyta > Pinopsida > Cupressales > Cupressaceae > Sequoia > Sequoia sempervirens. The sequence goes on along the minus strand of VDFB02162383.1, from coordinate 93,950 downwards.
TTACCCTGGGGGTAGTAATTTGAAGAAAACTTTAATGCAATCCCATAATCAAAGGCCCAATTTGAAAATTTCAATGAGGTGAATGCGGATCCATTGTCACAAACGAAGGCCTTAGGGCAACTGAATCTGGTGATGATATGTTCTTCTAGAAACTTGATAACTGCATCTGTGGTACAATTCTTCAGTGCCTGCGCCTCAGACCATCTAGTACAATAATCTGTTGCTGTCAAAATATAGCGATGTTGTGCTGAAGAGGGTGGGTTTATCATGCCGATAAAATCGAGTCCCCACATTGCAAATGGTTTCACTTCCGTGATTGGCTGTAATGGCATAGCAGGATTCTTTTCTCGAGTCGCAGTAATTTGGCAGGTATGACAGGTTTTAACATGCTCATATGCGTCTTTGAACACAGAGGGCCAATAGTACCCTGCTCTTAAGATCTGGTAAGCTGTTGCCTGACTTCCTCCATGTCCTGTCCCGAACTTAGAGTGGAAGTGCTCCATAATCCTCTTGGCTTCATCGTTTCCCACACATCTCAAGTAGATCCCTTCATGATTCTTTCTATGGAGAATTGAGCCCTGGAGCATATAACGTTGGCATTTGAGCCTGAAAGCTCGCTTTTGTGCGGGATTCATTTGTGCAGGATATTTGTGGTTTGTCAAGTATGCAAGGATATCGTAGTACCACTCTTTTGGGGGAGTGTCTGTCAATACATACGTCTGTTGTACTAGGCCAGGCCCCTCAATGGCCATTGTTTGAGCTAGAGCTTGTCCGCGGACCAGCTTCATCGGCTGTAACTCAATATCGTATTCTTGGATAGTGGCGACCCACTTTCCTCTTCTTTCTCCTAGCTCATTCTGCATTAAGAGTGCCTTAACAGCTGCATCAGGAATGATGGCGAAGACCTTACTCCTCAAAATATAATGCCTGAACTTTTTGATGGCCTTTACCAGCGCATAGGCCTGCTTCTCAACACTTGGATATCTTAATTCGGCATCTTTGAGCGGTGAGCTCATGAAAGCTATAGGATGTTCATCCCTCTCTTCTGTCCTCTGAGTTAACATCGCCGCACAGGAATGTTCTGATGCAAAGGAGTATAAATAGAAAGGCCTCGTATAATCTGGGCTAACCAAGACAGGAGCATCAGCGATAGCCTGCTTGATCTCTTCAAATGCCTTCCTTGTTGGTGCGGTCCACCCCATTTTTGCATCCTTTTTTAACATTTCATTCAAAGGTTTTACTATCTCAGCAAAACCGGTGATAAATTTTCTGACAAAGTTGATCTTTCCGAAGAAAGACCTCAATTCTTTTTGGCTAGTAGGCACATGAATCCGTGATATTGCCTCTACGCGTTCAGGATCAATCAGTATCCCTTTCTCAGTGATCAAGTGACCTAACAATTTGCCTTCGGTGACCCCGAAGATGCATTTCTTTGGATTTAAGGAAATCCCATACCTTTGGCACCTCTGAAATACCTTCCTTAGGTCTTCCACATGGTCCTCTCTCTTCTTTGAGAACACTGTCAGATCATCCATGTAGATGATTATACATTTTCCAATCAAATCCCGGAAGGCGATGTCCATGGCCCTCTGAAATGTGGCCCCTGCGTTGATTAGCCCGAAGGGCATTCTTTTGTAGGCGAAGGTTCCCCATTTCGTGGTGAACGCTGTTTTCAATCTGTCCTCATACTCCACCAGGACCTGGTTATACCCCGAATATCCGTCCAAGAAGGACATCATTCGCGAGCCATTAACAATTTGTAGCACTTCGTCAAGCGATGGCAGAGGGTAATTATCCTTTTCAGAAGCTCTATTCAAATTCCGGAAATCCACGCATAGCCTGATTTCTCCGTTTTTCTTCCGTACTGGGACGAGATTGGCGACCCACGTTGAGTGGCGCACTGGGAAAATGATTCCTGCTGTCAATAATTTCTTGACTTCTTGATGGATTAGTGGTTCCAGTAATGGATTAACTGGTCTCTGACGCTGCCTAAAAGGCTTACTTCCTGGCTTGAGCGGAATTGTATGCGTGATAATAGAAGTATCATAAGTCTTCAAGTCTTCGTAACTCCATGCTATGACGTCGGGGAACTGTTTCGAGCTGTGAATAATTCCCATCTTTTCTTCAGGCGTGCAAGTCTTCCCTATGCATACATTTTTAGCTTCGCGCTCTGCCCCTAGGTTTACTTTCTCATACTGGTCACCTTCAATCCTTTGACTTTTCATCTGATCAATTTGATCCCGACAATATTCTTCTAATTGTATCACTCTCTCAAACATCATATCCGTCTTAAGTTCTAGATGCCATCTCATCAAATTCGCTCTCAGCTTCTTCAATTATTCTAATGAAAACACGGAATTTCTGAGCAAAATCCGGATTTAATGCATCCATCATCCTCTAAAACCGAAGTTTCAGCAATATTATTCGAATGGATGATAGGGATGACAGCCTACCTGAATCATTTTGTGCCATTCATGGTTAGCGTTTCCAAATGAATCGGGTTCGTTGTGCCATGAATTTACAATGGATTATTCTGTCATGGATCATTATTGGAAAGGATCAAAGCTCTCAATTATATCCCACTCATATATATGTCGGGCCTTTGCAGTTCATATTGTGAGTCTTTATTTGCTTCACTAATTTATTTCTGAGTCTCCAGACATTATAGTACTTTGCCTTTCTGGGGCTGTTTGCCGTGAGCAACCCGAATAATCCCAGTTGATTCATGAGCCCACGCTGTCGCATGGAACCCCAACCCATGATGATATATTCCGATCCATCAATCCAACCGTTCTGTTCTTCGATTCCATCCACTGAAACCAAGATCCACTGCTCTGTAGATGGAGTCTTTGAAATCAATTTTCCTTGATATTCTTTGGGATTCCCATTTTATCAACAGTGCCACCATATGATGACTCTTCATATGACCTTGAAACCAATGCCCGGGAGGTTTTGTACCTTCCTTCCCAGTCCCGGAAAATGTCTCCACAAACGGGAAAGAGTGCACTCAAGTAATCCAATTTGGCAACAACAAATCTTGAATCTGAACATCTTCTTGTAATTCCATCTTCATTTGGACACTCTTCCAAACAAAATTTCTAAAGCTTTCAAACATTCTTGTATCATTGTCTTGGGAGCTCTCCCCCCTCTCAATCAACACATTTGTGGAATCAGATAGTTGGTCATTTCCCTGGATTGATTCATGTAGCATGAGAACTTCATTTGTTTTAGGCCTATAAGTGCCTAAGTCTGTCTCTAAAAATAAGATCTCGTTATGCTCCCCGTACTCAGTAATCATTAACCTAAGTCTTGGGGTGCTATCAATCCGTATCTGGTTTGGGACTCCTTTCCATGGCAACCACATATGGGAAAAGTCTGTGGCAATATACCCGTTCAGCCTTCTCGCCCAGTCTCTGCTCAAGAGCATGCCATATCCGTCAGGGATATCTACCACTGAAATATCTATGCAACTCTGTATCCTTGGGTCTGCAGCTAACTGCATGTAGATATTGTTTAATTCTCCCATAACTGGGACTTCTGTTTTATCTAACTGTGTGACCTTCTTGTTGGTTCTTGCAGGTACAAGTCCCAACCTGTGGCAGATTGCAAGTGGCATCACGTTGCTTGAAGCACCGGAATCCACTAGGCAATTGTGTAGCATTTTACCAAATATCCTGACTGACAGTAGGAATGGGGCAGGTTCGTCTTTTCCCTGGTAGAAGACTACCGGATGTTTGTCCTGTTTATTGGTATCTTGGTTCTTGTCTTTCTGATTCCTAGGAACAATGTCTTGTCTTGGCGGGGTGTGCGGTTGCTCGTTTGCCAAGACTTCTTCTTGAAAAATATCTGTGTCCATAAGGACTTCCTCTGGTGACATGTCCTTTTGACTAGAACTCCCAGACGATGCCTGGGTCATCTCTACAACACTGGAAGGCTGTTGCGGAGCATTAGACATATTGCCCGTCACTTCTGATTCGGCAATGTTAGTGTTGGCTGGAGCATTGGGCACTCCTCGGTTTGGTACATTCTGCGGAACATTTCTTGGGACAACAGCTTCGGTCAAGCTGCCCAAAAGTGTTTCCCGAACCTCAGGAACTCTCATTAGCTCAATTAAAGGCAAGTTGACCTTCATTCGCTTGAATTCCTCTAGCACGTACGAACTCAACCTCTTTAGTTCTTCCCGGGGACGGTCTCCTGTCTGAATTCGAGCTTGTACTGCTGGAAGGTTCACTTGTCTTGTTTGTTCCGTTTGGGGAACAGTAGCTTGCCTGGTCTGTTCTGTTCGTGGAGCGATGGCTTGTCTTGCTCCACTTGTCTGAGCATTTTGTTGATGGTATTCCGGCGAATCTCTGGGAAGAGACGGCACGTTGGTAGCGTTCGGATTCGGCGGGGTCTGGAAATTGTTGGGTGGCACGGATGAAGTCAAAGGCTCATTCTGACGATGATTCCTCTGGTACATCCTCAATGGATTTCCAGCCGCCTGTTGAAGTACTTCTCTGGTTCCTTCTACTAGAACACTGTTGTATAATGGAGGGAAGTTGTAACCATTTGCCGTGGATGGCTGATTATATGGGTCTTGAATTTCTGGACCGTTTTGGTATCTTGGCGCCTCCACTGGGCCGTTAGCAGATGCAGGAGGAAACCTCTGATCTTGTTGGTATCGTGGGTATTCCTGGGAAGGAAATCGAACATTTTCAATCACAAGGGCTTGATCATACTTTGGTGCAGGAACTAACTCGTATCCGGTTACTGGAGGATCTTCCGCCTCCGAGTTCCTTCTTTCACTTCTAAAAATATCAGCGGCTACCTGGAACTCCCGACAATGTAACTCAGAATGTTGGTCGGTGTTATGGAGCCTGCACCATCCTGATAGTGCTGCCTCAGCTAGGAATACCTTGTTCGTGGGACGATTGTCCGCTGGCGGATTATCCAAGGGTGATGGTACAGTACCATTGTTTGGTCCAGTATTCCAGGTCTTCTTTTGGAAGCTTGGGTTATTATTTCGTGGACCTTGATAATTCCCTTGATAATTTTGGTTATCCCTTTGATACCCTTGACCTTGACCCTGATAATTCCCCTGGGGTGCCTGGTAACTTCTCTGAAAACTCTGAATTTGGCTGTTTTGTCCCTTCAAATAGGTGACTTCAGTGGACAGCCTTTTGACTTGTTCAATCAAGTCTTTCATTTCATCCTTTTCTTCTTGACTCCGCGTCGAAGTTGACGCGTTCTGGAGATATACGGGCTGAGCTGGTGGTACTTGGGACACAGGAGTCCCAGGATGGATGACCATTTGGTTGCCCATTGAAGGAACTGGGTTCAACATAGGCGTCTGATGAGCCAGCGCCCGATTAATATCTTGGATTTGATTTTGGGATGCTGCGTTTCCCAAGTAATTGAGCGGACCAGGAGCCATACCCACTCCTAAACCGGTGCTAGCTGTGATTGCCGCAGCATATGCTCCCTTTAGATCCACTGGGAGTGGATTGGTGGACTTCACAAACATGGCCGTAAGACGATCCAAAGCTTCATAATAAATGGGTAATGCCGCTGCATTATCTAACAAGTAAGGATCTCTTAGCCTGGTGTAGGCTTTGTGGAATCTATTGTTAAATGTACTGATAGGCTCATGTTCTTGTCTCTTGATTTCCACAAATTGCCTATATAAATCAGATGGAGCAATAGGTGGCCTGAACTTCTCTAGGAAAGCAGTCTTCATCTGTTGCCAAGTGCGGATAGAGTTGGCGGGCAAGTGGATATACCAATATGAAGCCTCCTCATCGAATGTGTAGGGGAACAGCCTACAGGCAACATCTTCTCGGATATCTCTATTTTGGAGAAGATCCTCGAAAAGCCTGATATGTTCGTCTGCGGTGTGGTTCAGGTCACCACTATGGAACTTGGAACAAAAATGTTCCGGATTCTTTGGTAAATCATGGTAAACAGCAAACGTCATGGGCGACGCATCAGCTGGACGCCACGCCATTGGAGCGTTTGGTTGGTTTGGTTGAGCTGGTTGCATTGGTGGAACGGGTTGCACGGGCTGTGTAGCCACTGGAATTGGTTGACCGTCCGGAAAGAGGTCGAAAGGAACTCTCTCGCTTGGTGCTTCTTCACTGGACCCAACTGCGCTAGATGATGCCTCCTGCGATGCTTCAGACTTCTTCTGCCTATTCCTGTAAGGTGACAGCTCTATAAATTCTTTAAAAGAATTTGGAGTAGATCTGGTAATCCTTCGTAGTCTATCTGCTGAGAAAGAGCCGATTCGATCCAGCGTGCTCTTCAATCTTGTTGAGGTGGTGCAGGAGCTTGTGGTGCAGGGGCTGCTTGATTTGCTTGTTGGTTTGCTTGTTGGTTGACTTGTCGGATGTGCTCTCGTTCAAGGGCTTCAAATCTTTCAATAAAAATGTCTCTTTGAACGTTGAATTCAATTCGTCGTGCCCTTTCTTCTTCTCCCTCGAGAATAAAACGCATGCGAAACCAATCAGGAGCACTTCTTCTCACTTGCCACGCGAGGCTGAATAATTCGGTGATGATGTCTTCCTGTTCGTCGTGAAAACCCAGGTTAGGCTGTAACACTGGCTGAGGATCTTGATCAGGTTCAGGAACGTTGGCTGGGAGCCCCATTCTTCATCCTACTGTCAACACTTGAGGATGAACCTGTAGCAAATGATCGTTCAATCTCTTCAAACTTTTCTTTTAGGCGATCTATCTTCTGCCTTATCAGATCTTTCTTGATTGCTTCTTCGAATCTCTTTCCTTTTTCCTCTTCTCTAGCTAGGACTTGGCTTGTCTGTCTGAATTGAGCACGATCGGCCTGTGTCTTCCAAGCTAGTGTATATAACTGATCAATAATATCCGTTGGAGGTTGATCCGGTTGTTCAACATGTACATGAAAAGGAAACTCATGCGGTAGTACCATTCTGCATCATGCCTACTGCCTGAACTTGTGACAATCACGAAGATAAAGTCCCCCTTGAGCAATTTCTGTGTCGGCCCTCCTTCTAGCGCCAATTCAATGTTGAGCGCGGGGAGGAGGGTAAAAAGTCTCCAAGATTATCCCCACGGATAAAAATTTGATATGACCTGAAATTGTACTAAGTTGTTCGCGTCAAGCCCTCCCTCTAGCGCCAATTCAATGTTGAGCGCGGGGAGGAGGGTAAAAAGTCTCCAAGATTATCCCCACGGATAAAAATTTGATATGACCTGAAATTGTACTAAGTTGTTCGCGTCAAGCCCTCCTTCTAGCGCCAATTCAATGTTGATGTGTGTTTTATCATACACCAAACATTCAGAATAAAAATGTCCAAAGACACTTTATCCTCTCTTGAAAAATCACCGCGTATGCTAAGATTGCGAGAAGATCATATGGCGATTCCAAGGTTTCTTTAGTCGGGTCTCGACGTGTGGATAAGTTCAGTGGTCGTTGTGATAATGCTGGTAATAAACAAGGGGACTTACGTAGAAAGTCTGCACAAGTTCGGGGACTTAGGAAATTTATCTTTGTAGGTTCTCAATTAAGACTTTCAATTGTGGATCTCAAAAAAATGGCAAAAAGAATAGGGTTCAGAGAATCTAGTCTAAGCCTAGGAACTCAAGAGACAGTAAGGACTTGGTGAAGCGAAATAAACCACATTTTGTTTCGCCTCCTGCGGGACAACATACGCAAAATGGGTGCAATCTTCAAGGGGTTTGTGAGAATAATTTTCAAACCTCGGATAAGGTTGAAGTTAGGCTTCCACACTTAGGAGCTCAGGCTAACTTTACGCATCGGATGAAAATCATCCATCCGAAGAAAGTATGAGCTACACTTCACCAATGAGTCGATACGATCAATCTTTCACTCAATTAACAACTTTCAAAGCAAATTCTATCTAAGCTAACTTTAATTCTAATCTATGGTGGAAGATAATATGCAACCTCGCTTACTATTCAACAATAAGAATTGATTCAAGGCAAATCATGCTCAAGAGCTTTTATCATTCAAAATAGTCTCAATGCGACAATATACATAATCTGTCTCCACACAAAATGAAAATGAGAGAGCACTAGTTTATATAGAGCTCCAAAAATAAAATGAAGGGCCGAGATTAAAACAAGATCAACGGTCGAGATTATTACAACCAAACCCTAATTAGGGTTTCCCAAAATAACAAGAGTTAACTTATCGTAAAATTCATCGTAAAAGTGGCGCCTGTTTTTATAATCTAGAGATGCGCCCCTTATCCATTCGAAAGGGTATTGTGTTTGGCTTAACTGACACTACGGTAAATACTTCGGCCCATCGTGACAGAGGTAACATGCTGATCCGAATTCTAGTCCGGCCCAACTTCTCACAGATTCGCAAAGGTACTCTTCCTTAACTGCCTCGCTTCTCAAAATCTTTCCGAATGGATGAGAGTCTTGCCACTCTCGCAAAGTCCTGCTTCGAAAATGGTCCAGCGGTCGGGAAGAAAGTTTCTTGAACTTTTTGCTTCAGTCTCTCTAACTGCATGTCGTTCTCCCGGATGACTTCACGGTCGAACACATCTGTAGTTATCATGCACATCTTCTCCTGGATTTTCCTGACCTGTTCTTCAATTCCAAGCCCATCGATCCTCGCCTTCTCCAATACTTCTTCTCTTGTTGTCACTGCCCAAAACCAGTGATGAAAATCATATGCTGCCCCTGCAGCGATCACCCTTTTATCAACTAACTCCTCCCTCGGAGTGCTCTTCAAAATCCTAAGGCTCGGAATAAGCCTTTCTTGCATATCCGGGATACCATCCCATGTCTCTGCCATATCCATCAACCTAGAAAGAAACGAAGAGGTTCGTCCATAAGCAAGCGCCAACCTCTCCATGAACAAGGCAGCTTCCATGCCTTCACCTGCCATCCAGTCTTGCGCTTCCCTGGCTGTCACCATTCCATGCTCAACTTCCTGAGTCATCTTCTGTGATGAATTGAGGAGAGGAGGAACAGTTGCATTGCCTTGATCTAGCGGCTGGGTCAAATGCTGGATATATTCTTTGAGACGTTTGACCTCATTCTTATATTCCTTCTTCTTGGTCACTTCCTTTTCCAGTCGCGCTTTAATGGTCGAGACAGAATTATCCAACTCCTCTACTTCTTGACCTTTCGATGTCGGACCAAGGTCAACAGTGGTGATAGCATACTCCTGCGGAGTGTTTTCGTCCATTGGTTTGTCCACTGTAGGTACTGCAATGTGCACGGAACGGTGGCCTGTCTCATTCCTCTGGATGGTGGAAAACTTTTTGGCGGGCTTCTTGGTGGCAACTTGTTCTAATCTTGCCAAGAAATCGGCAGTATCGTCCTCTTCTTCCTGTTGAGCCCCAGCAGGCACCTGAACTTTCATTCTTTCTAATAGCCAGTCTGGAATGGTTGACTGTTCAATGCCATCCTCTACTTGGACCTCGTCTTCGTTTGGAACATCCATGACTCCTCTGAGGGCGGAAATCATTCCTTCCTCTAAGTCATTATCCCGGACTTCCATATCATTGTCTGAACCTAAAATCTCTGTGCCTGTTGGTGATGCAGGCTCTTCATCATCTAATTGGATAGGTTCATTGTTCACTTCCTGAGCTGCAAGAGGTTCCTCGAGCATCTCAAATCCAAGGAGTCTCATATTAGGCCACCTCTCAATACAACATTCCCTGACTACCACTCTGTGAAGGTCCTCCTTATGCTTTGAAACAGTGTCTCAGACTTGGTAATTCATTTCTTTTTCTCTCCGATAATCGCCATGTCTTGATGGATGCCCCAAAGATTAGAAGTAGTATGACTCGATTCGCCAATGCCTAGGTAGCTTGATTCCCTTCGCCCTCACCCTGGCATGACAATCAACCCACCATCAAATACTTAGTTACCGGGCCCTTAGCCAGGGGTGGCTAGGTCTCATGTCTCAAGCTCCACCCATTTCTGCACTCTGAGGAGAGGTCTCCGCTTCCTCAAAGCGCAATGGCTACGGCATTTCCCACCACCCTGGAAGCCACGAAAAAATGCACTCTGGCTTCACTTTCATGAAACTGCCATGAGTTCTTCCCACCTCATGGCCACCGGCCTGCATTTCGCCTGCAAAATCCTCCCACCGCCTGCAGTTTCAGGCCCTCCTTCCACCCGTCCCACTGGGGATGTGGGCTTCAGTTGACCCCGGACTTGTATGCCGCGGAAGGGTACCATTGGATCTCTAATCTAGCACTTTCAGCCGATTGTGCTGATGGACAGTACTCTAGCATGTTCCCGATGAAGAATGGGAATGTGACGGACGCCTTCTTGGTCGGCCTCTGAATACTCTGATACTCTTCTAACTGTCTCAAAACCTCAAGCAATATCATCCGATTAGTCGGATAGATAGGTAATTTATAGGGATTTCCAGTAAATCCCTGGATCCTGATATATGTAAATTTAGGGAACTGGATGAACCAAGACCCATATTTGCTGATAAGACTTTTTGCTTCATGGCTCAGCCTTTGGTGCACTCCTCCTTGAAGCTTTCTGGTAATGTGCATTAGGAATGCATCATGTACCCTCCTGAAGTGAGTCTTCTCCTTCAACTGGAGCTGAGGATAGCAGTCGTAAGGCCTGAGCTCGTTCTCCCCATTGCCAATTCTGCCCTTGCAGATCAACCCTGGATATTTGTATGACCTGGCTACTAGGTATACCACGTATGAACTCATGTGAAAAGACTTGGTCTTTTCAAGGTTGATCAGCTGCTCATGGAGGTTGTCACTTATCATCCGTGACCAATTGAACATTTTAACTCCAGAGGTGACCTCGTCGATAAAATACTACATCCAACTCTCAAAGAAGGCGCCCTGCGGGTTGCCAGCTATTCTATTCAGCATCAGCACAATATCCCCAAAATCTTCCTTGAAGTCCGTGCGGCGAGGCCTCTTGGGCAACTTCTTGATTGATGGCTTTGGCTTGTCCATCCAAACCTTGTTGACTGTTGTGGCACATAGATCTGGCTGACCATCATATAGCATTTTGGCTTCTTCTTTGGTCTTATAGACCGTTCTTGAATGCTCTGGAATGCCAAAGGTCTCCTGAATTGATACTTCGTTCAAGTGTGCCAAGATCCTTCCGTCAGGGGCGATAATCTGTCTTTTCTGGGCATCATAATGGCGAGCACATTCCACCATTAACTCAGCACAATCCATTGCCGGAGGGAATCCAGCTGCTTGGAATATCCCGTTTCCGACCATCCTTCTGGCTATTGCTGTGGGAAGTCCCTTCTGACCGTATACTCTTTTCTTGAATTCGTCAAACTCCACATGTCCGAGGTCAGTATCCACGACATTCTTCCACTTTGAGATGACTTTAGTCTCCTTCTGAGCACCCTTGTTGGAGAACTTCATTTTCAGCTTCCTGGATAATCCGCCTTCCGTGTCCGTCAACCTGCAGTCATAAAATTAACATTAATATAAAGACCTTTTAAAATAATTTAAACCTCGTGCCTTGGATTCGAAAAATTGACTTTCAGCTGTTCAAACAATTAATTTGCTGCGAAAAAGCAAGCTGAAAGTGACTTGAATGAATTTGAAAATCTTGCCAGAACTTCGTCAAGATGAAAGGGCATAAAAAGATAGCAAATTTAACTGACCAATCACCAAACCTCAGAGAAGGATCGTCAAATGCAAATCAGATTTAAAAAAATCTGATTTCTTTGAAAAGTGCGCCCCTCTCCAAGAAGAATTCAGCTTTGAATAAATATCCTTTTCTTTTCCCGCGAAAAATTCCTCAGCATAACACTGCTTTTCTCTGTGAGAAAATTCGACTTCGCTAATGGACGAATTAATTGCCTGACGATTTCGAGAAAGATTAAATTTCTCCTCAGCTGTGTGTGAAAAATGAGTTGCTGAAACTCATTATAATGCTGAGAGGTTGAATTCGATTTAGTAACTGCCATCTTTCTTCTTGATCCTCGATTTGTTTTCATTTTCCAAACAGGCAACCTTCCTTTTATTTTCCGACAAGGCTCAGTCTCGAACTTATCCGAGCAAATCTCCAAAACTTGATTTTTTTATTTAATGTTTATCTCTGATTTTTCGAATTTTTTAAATAAACATTAAATAATTTAATTAAATTCATGGTGAATTTAATTTTCTTCTTGCCGGATTTCATTTCCGCCTGGCGTGCTTTACTTTCGTCCGATTCGTGTCTGGCAATTTTGATTTTGTCCAAGGAATTTTTAAATTCCAAATAGTTGAGAATTAATTATTAAAATATTAAAATATTTTAATTAATTCTAACCCGTTCGTCTTGGACCCATGGCTATTTCCATTTTTCTTCCGTTTTTCTTGGCTGAGAGTGTATTTTCCGATTTTGTCCTTAATTTCGTCTAGCCAAACCAAATCTTAAGCCATTCCGTCGAGAATTTCATTGCCAGATCCTCATTTTTCTTTGCCGAGGCGAGATTTTAAGCTCATTTTTCTCTGTCCAAGTCAAATATTTCCTTGCTCGGTCGAATTTTTCTAGGCAATATCCTTGTCCGAATGTCTTTGCCGGTTGAATTTTCCTGACGTCTAACATATTCTACATCCCTTTGGTCAAGGACGATCCTTCCTTTCCCTTTACCTCGTGCATTTTTCTATGGTCAAAGTTGACAATTTCTTCGCATTTTCCATACTTAGGCAAATTTGGCCCTTCATTTCCCTCATCGTATTAGGCATATTCCGTTTCATTCCTTGCCATATCCTGATGTTCTTTAGCACATGTCCTTTCAAGCTTAGCATTTGTCATTTCAAAAATGTCTGGATGTCTAGCCAACGTCTTCATTTTCCATCCATTAGCCTCTATACTTAGAGCTTTTCTTTGGATTTGGCCTTGACACTTAGCCAAAAATCATCATCTTATCATCTTGGGCGGAATTCATTGGCATCTTGGACGGTCATCATGGATTCCTTTAGCAACTTGCTAACTCCTTCCAAGTGCATGGTGGACATCTCTCCTCTTTGGATATGCATCTTGGACGTAGATCATGGATGTCTTAGTACTTATTCCCATCGTTTTATCCTTTGGAAATGATATAATGTTTGGCCAAAAATTATCCTTCCACCTTTTTAGGCTTTCATATTTAGCATATTTCGAAATTTTCCCTTGGTAGGCATCAACACTTAGTAAAATTTCAATTTTTTCTTACTTCATAAGTCTAGGCGGACTTTACTTGACTTTCAGCCAAGTCCCACCCTTTAAGGGCGGACTTCTCAAGCATTTTGGACGAGTTTCATGCACATGGGCGGCCTTTGAAGGTCTTTGGGATGTCTCCCTTTGAAGATGGCGGACTTCTAGCCTTCTTTGGACGTGCCTTTTGGTGCTAGGCGGACTTTAGAAGCACTTTGGACATCCCTTCTTTCATATGGCGGACTTTGGGACCCTTTTGGATGTGCATTCTTGAAGATGGCGGACTTCATGAGCCTTTAGGATATCCCCCTTAACTGCTGGCGGACTTCAAAGCTGTTTGGCACAAGTGTGGCGGACTGTAGGGGGTGTTAGGATGTCCATTTTGGAGATGGCGGACTTCATAGCATGCATGGATGAGGATGGCGGACTTAAGAAGGTCCAAGGATATGCTTCAAGATGCAAGGCGGACTTCATGAGGTGCAAGGATGCCAGGGGCGGACTTTGAAGGGGTCAAGGATGTGCCTCCAAGATGCAGGGATATGATTCCCAAGTGCTGGGCGGACTTCAAGACTTTGTTGGACATCCTCCTTAGCTGCTGGGCGAGTTCCATGACCTTCCAGACCTTCACATACCTTTCTTCATCCTTCTTTCATGGCGAATTTTCCAGACTTGCACAGATTTCTCACAAACTTCACCATTTTTGAGTTGATTTTTATGATTTCATCTTCGAACCTGATTGATCTTGACTGGTTTTTGACTGGTTTTTCCAGATTCTCGAACGTTTTCAGTCTGATTTTCATGCTTTTTACTTGTTTTTTCCAGATTTTTCGAAAAATTTTCAAAATTTTCAATTCGATTTTCCGAGAGTTCTATTGAGTTTTTCGAACTTCTGAGTGCGTTTTCAGAACTCGGGACCCTTCTAAAAATAGAAACTTTCCAAAAATAGAAACTTTCCAAAAATAGAAACTTTCTAAAAATAGAAAAAGCAACCCTAAAAAATAGGGAACCTTGTTTGGTCCAAAAATGCCAAAAATGAAAAATCGAAAAAGCAACTTCTCCTAAAAAATAGGAAGTGTCAGAATTGGCCGAATTTACAGTTGATCTTCGTCTCTTGGGCCTTCTGAGCGCTTCCATGACATCTACGCATTGATTCAAGCATGAATTACTGACTCGGCTCGGGTGACTCTCGGCAAACTGACCTGAAACTCTTGGCAAAGTGATCTCATGTAACCATTGCAAGGAGACAGAACCCTAAAAACTAGCAAGCAACTGGGGGTCCCCATCAGCGATGGGGCGATGTGTGAAAAGGTCACAACACCACCCTCGTCCAATTCCTCCATCGGGATGTCGCTAAGACTTTGGAGGATCTCTCTTGGACATCACCATGTCACACCGACAGGCTTCAACCGGAACATCATCAAAATGTCTAACAGACATTCAAGGATCTCACATCGAACTGCATATGTCACCTAGACATCAATGAGACTTGCCTTGTCGAAGAGACTCGAGTGAATCTCACATTGAACTGCATATGTCACCTCGACACAGACATCTGTACGTCCAACGAATGTCGATGAGACATCGAATGTCGAAGAGACATTCGAGATTGTCTCAACGACAAGCCATCTCTCACCAATAAAGTTCCACCACGCCCAGATCACTGCTACCCGACATGGAATGTCGAAGAGACATTCAATATCGAAGAGACATTGATGAATGTCTTGCCGACCAGCCTGTCTCATGCCGACAGAACTTGTGGATTCTCTCAACATGACGTCCGCAATGGCTACACCCAATTGTGGAAAGCATAACTTAGTCTTAGAGATGTGTTTAGTACAAGGGCTTTCACCTCATATTTCTCCATAACAGAGAAATATACACTACAAGGGCTTTCACCTCATATTTCTCCGTCTCAGAGAAATATACACTACAAGGGCTTCCACCTCATATTTCTCCGTCTCAAAGAAATATACGCGACAAGGGCTTTCACCTCATATTTCTCCATCTTAGAGAAATATACGCTACAACAGACTTTAATGATGCTGTGACTTCCTCTCAGCGAGGGCGACATTCTCCACCACCCCAAGCTTCTCTCGGAAGTGTATAAACTTTACCCTGGAAAAACGCTTGGTGAGGATATCAACCATCTGATCATCAATGCAAATATACTTGAGTTGGATTGCTTTCCTCAGCACCATGTCTCTGATGTAATGATACTTGATCTCCACATGTTTCGTCCTATCATGAAATACAGGATTTATGAGAGCTTTACATAGCTCTGGTTATCACAGTGAATCAATGTCAGCTCTAACATCTGACCAAACAATCCTACAAGGAGCTTTCAAAGCCATACTGCTTCACGGGCTGCTACACATGCTACAATATATTCAACCTCTGATGTGCTTAGTGCCACAGAGGTCTGCTTCCTACTACACCAAGAAATCATGGCAGACCCCAAACTGAAGCAAGACCCGGAGATGCTCTTCCTATCGGCTACACTCCTAGCCCAGTCAGAATCAGAATAGCCCTATAATCTCATATCACCACTGGAAGCATACCTCAAGCCATATCCCACAGTATCACGCAAGTATCTCAGTATATGCTTTGCTACAACCAGATGTATTTGTCTTGGCTCACACATGAACTGGCTGAGAGCATTCACTGCAAAACAAATGTCTAGTCTAGTGTTGACCAAATACATCAATGATCCAATCAATTGTCTATACATGGTGGGATCTACCAAATCTGAATCGGATGCTAAGTCACTCAACTTCTTCAAATTTGTCTCCATAGGTGTAGCCATGGGCTTACAATCCATCATCCCAAATCTTCTCAGTATATCTATAGTGTATTTCCCTTGACTTAGGAAGATCTCATCAAGTTTTTTCCATACATCCAATCCCAGGAAGTAATGCATAAGACCAAGGTCCTTCATCTCAAACTCAGAGGCTAACTCTTTCTTACATTGGACAATGAGCTTCTCTGCTCCAGTGAGAAATAAGTCATCAACATAAAGGACCAAGATCAAGGCCTCACCGTCAACTAGCTTGAAATGAAGGTTGGAATCTGCATCATTCTTGGTGAAACCCAAACTCATTAAGTATCTATCAATCCTTTCATACCATGCACGAGGTGCTTGTTTAAGACTGTACAAATCCTTCTTCAATCTGCACACATGAGACTCCTTCCCATGAATCACAAAACCGTCTGGCTACTCGATATACACTTCTTCCTCAATCACACCATTTAGAAATGCAGTCTTTACATCCATTTGATGTAACCTCCAGCCCTTGGCGGAGGCAATAGCAATAATCGTCCTAATGGAAGTGTATCGAGCAACAAGAGCAAATGTCTCATAATCTATTCCCTCCTTCTGAGAGAATCCTCTTGCCACAAATCTCACCTTGTGTTTCTCAATGTTGCCATCAGCTGCCTGCTTGATTTTGTAGAGCCATTTGGAAGTCACTACTGACTTCCCTTCAGGTCTCGAAACAACATCCCATAAATCATTTTTAATGATGGACTGATACTCTTCTGTCATCGCATCTCTCCATACTTGCTGGTTAGATGCTTCCTCATAACTGGAAGGCTCAGAATCAATGATGTGACTCATCAATGCCACATAACCCGAGAACTTCTAAGGTCTTTTGCTCTCCCTGAAAGTGCCTTGAGGAGCTGCATATTTTTTTGCCTCCTGCATGGTTTGTCGAGCCCATAGGGGCCTCTTCCGACCTACGGCAATTTCTCTTGGCCCATCAGTTGGTTCTATCGGATCAACTGGATCAACAGTCTCAGCCAGTTCATTGGACTCCCTCTAAATGTCAGGAGTATAATCAAGGGATGAATCCATATCCTGTGGAGACTCCTGCTCCTCACTGTCTATCTCCATGTAAGATCCTTTAGATCTTTTGAAGGCTACCACCTCTTCGAAGAAGACATCCCTGCTTATCTCAATTTGTTTTTGTCCTAGAATATATATTCTGTAAGCCTTTGAAAACTCACTGTAGCCCACAAATATACCCTTTCTGCTTGAAGGTTCTAGTTTTGATCTTTTGTCCTTGGGCACATGAATGTACACAGGACAGCCAAATATCCTTAAGTGACTAATCTCAAGCTTCACACCTGTGAAGGCTTCCTCTAGAGTCATGTTCCCCAATATCCATTGAGGACTTTTGTTTTGAACATATACTGTGATCTTGGAAGCTTCTGCCCATAGGAAACTCTACAAACTCTAACCATGGATCATAGCCTTAGCTGCCTCTACTATAGATCTGTTCTTTCTTTCGGTAACTCCATTTGTTGAGGGTTGTACGGAACATAGAACTCCCTCTTGATCCCTGCCTCAATGCAGAAATTATGAAATCCTCTGGAAGTGTACTCCTCCATTATCTAATCTCAGAACCTTAATTCTCTTCCCGGTCAAGTTCTCTACTTGAGCCTTGAATTCTCAGAATCTATCAAGGACTTCCTCAAACTCCTTGGATTTCAAGAAGTAAATCCAAGTCTTCCGGGAATAATCATCAATGAAAGTCACATAGCACCAGAATCCACTTAGTGACGCCACAGACATCAATCCACACAGAACTGAATGAATAAGATCTAAGATCCCCTTGGATCTACTGTTGTTGCTATGGAAGGGACTCTTGGTGTTCTTACCAAGTGCACATCCTCTACAGACGCCATCATGCTCTAAACTGAGCTTCGGAAGACCAATAACCATCTTCTCCATAGGGGGAAGGGCTCTGTAATGTAAGTGAGCAAGTCTCCTATGCCATAGCTCACTTAGACTGATAGAGCCATGTAATAAAGCCTAACCTGGTCAAATTGACAATCTGTATAGACTCTCCTGACGAATACCCATCACACGAGCTATTTTTATGCTGGAGTTCTTGGGCCATGCAAGAACCTTTCCTTCAAAGAAGGAAACCTTGTACCCTTTGTCCTCCAAGGCCAAAATGGAGACAAGGTTCCTTTTGATCCCTGGTACGAGCAATACATCACTCAATAGAAGAGGGATACCCGAATCTAGCTGGAAGGAAGTGGACCAGCTCCCTTTATGGCAGAACTAGCATCATCTCCAATTATAACCTGTAAATTAGACTCTTTCTCTCCTAAGTCTATAAGATGCCCTCTGTAACCAGTAATGTGACATGAAGCACTGCTATCTATCAACCAAGTATCATTGTCAGTTGGTACATTACTTGAAAGAGCGGAGATGAATAGAAATCCTTATGAATCGTCTTTTGAATGTCTTGACTCCTTCTAAGGTGACTCTTCATCAATGTTTGCAGTAGAAACATGTTGCTTCAACTTTAATTTACAGTCTCAAGCATAGTGTCCATATTTGTCACACCTGTAGCATTGAATATGAGAGAGATCCTTCTTGTTCGATTCTAGAACAAAATCAAATTTTCTATCTCTATTCCTCTTGAAGGTGCCTCTTTTTCCTTCTCTTCCTTTGCCTCTTCCTCTAGTAGTATGTGCAGCAAGAACTTGATTTTCTTCATTATGGGAGTTTTGCCCATTTCCTCTTGCTGCCAGTCTGGTTTCTTCTGAATACAGTCAGCCTGAAGGCAATCAAACTTGGGCAACTTGGATCTCCCCCACTGATGCTCTGAATAAATGATTCCCAACACTGGGGAAGACCATTTAGAGCCAATCTAACAAGATCTTTGTCTGCAACTATGTCCCCAATAGTGCTCAACTGATCTCTCAAATTAGAGATCTTCATAAAGAATGAAATGACTGATTCTCCTTTAGCCATTTTTACATGATGGAGCTATTGTCTCTAAGCGAGGGCTCTACTGGTATTGTTGATCTCATACAGTCCTTTTAGTACATCAAACATTTCTTTAGTTGTCTTCATCTTGGAGATGATCGGTACTAGGTGATCCTTCATGAAGTCTATTATGATCTTTCTAGCCTTCGTACCATTTTTCTTCCACTGGATTTTCTGTGTCTTCAGACGGCTCAGGCATGTCATTTTCTACGAATTCTTGAAGATCATTCTCTTCTAAGGTAATGAGTACCCTAAACCTCCAAGAGTTGAAGTTTGAAGCTCCATCAAGCCTATCTTCTACCTTGACACCGGTCACCATCTTCTTTTTCTGAGTAACTGCCCTAAACAAGGAATTGACTTCCACACATTGCTTAGCCAAATCTGATCAGTTCTTCCTGAACCTCGGCTCTAATACCATGTTATTTTTTAGATCAGATATTCACAATAAGCAGAAAAATAACACAGAATAGGAGACACAGTATTTTATCCTAGGAAAACCCTTCTACTTAAGGGAGAAAAACCTAGCAAGACTTCAATAATAATAGATCAAATACAACAGTGCAAAAACAGTACTTAAGAATCGAGCCTAGATAGGCAGAATACAATGAAATAACCTAGCACTGAAGTAGTACGAATTTTAAACAGAAATGAATCTCCTTCTTGAGCAACGAATCTTCTTCTTGATCACAAAAGAATGAATGAATTGAATTGATTGTAGAATGAGGAGAGTCTCTCTCCTTTTTATACCAATCCAGGAATAAGCTTCCACTTGAGCCGACCCAGCAAGTATAATTTCTATTTATAATTAATTCTGACTTGTCTCTTGGCCGACTAGGGCAATACCTCCTGAAGCTAAACATCAACACAATCTATCTGGTAGCCGCATGAGTATAATTTTACAAATAGAGGATAGAGTTTTGTAATATAGAGATGTGAGTTCTAACTAACAATTTGTAATAATGTGGACTGTCAATCTCATTGGTAGTTGCATGAATTTAGTTTAAAAAATTTGAGTATATTATTTAACCTACATTACCTATTTGTTGTAAGGAAGTCCTAGGTTTACGTCCAATCCTTACCAAATGTAGAACCCATTGTGGTGCAGGTGAGGATGCATCCAAGGGACACATTTCCGCCTATGAGTTCATCCCAAATGAACTTGAGCAAACCCAAAATGAACCTAGAGAAACTTTGAGGAACCCACGATAAATCCAAATCATTTGGACTTCTTTTTGGCCTTTTTCTAATTCTTTAAGACATTTGACTTTGACTTGAACACATCCCTAACCAAAAAAACCTCATTCCAAGGCATTTGATAGACCAAAAACAAAGTAGTCTACCTCATTATGAATGCAAAACACAAAATTCATTCAGTTTTGTTCAACTTTCATTCTTGATTGCCATCAAACAAATAGAGTTGAAGATTGGTCGATGAAGTTTTAAAAGTGGTTGTCAAGCTCATTCACTAAAAAGGAGATTGTAGAGGAAGGTTTTTGGAAAAGAGGTTATTTTTGTTTTGTTTTCAAATTCGTTTTTTTCCTTCCTTCTATGAATCTATGGCACATGCTTTAAAACCTAATTAGGTTCTATATATGTTTTTCTGTTTTCATTTGTTTCAAACCTGTGTTACATGGGGACGCGTCCCCCCCCCCAAACCCCACGTCCCCATCGCCTGTGGCGTTTCGGGGATGGGGGGATGATAGGGGACGTCCCCCAGGCGTCCCCCCTGATTTTCAAAAACTGGGAAACAGCAAGAAATGCGTCCCCAAAAAAGGGGACGGCTAGAAAATAAAAGGGGATGCCTAGGCATCCCCCAACCATATCGGGGACGCCCAGGCGTCCCCTTTTCGTCAAAGTAAAAAATGTTTGATTTTTGGCAAATTAAATAAAAAATTGCTTGATAAATATTAAATATTTCATTTAATTTTTAAACAAACTATTTAATTTTATTATCGAATTAAATAAAAATTGCTTGATAAATATTAAATATTTCATTAAATAAAAATTGTTTGATAAATATTAAATATTAAAAATTTCATTATATTTGATAAAACATTTAATTTTTAAACAAACTATTTAATTTTATTGTCAAATTAAATAAAAATTGCTTGATAATTGATAAATATTAAATATTTCATCAAATATTAAATAATGAAATATTAAATAATAAACTTTTTATAATGAAATATTAAATATTTCATTATATTTGATAAAAATGTTTTATCCCCATTCGAATGGCATTGACTAAATAATAAAATATTATTATATTTACTTTAGTCTTTCAACCTAAAATTGAAATGAAGACTTTTAACTTTTAAGTTTTATAAAAAAAAAAATTTACTTTACAATGCACACATGCGTAGGGTAAACATGCAAAAACAACCAGGAGAAAATATCGTTGTTATACTACTGTTATACTCTTTATCTATGCACATATTGTCATATTAATATTGTTGCACATATTTGATATATCAAATTGCTCTCTTTCTCTCTCTATATATAATATATTTTTAAAAATTCATATATATATATATATATATATATTGAAAAATTCCTATATCGTCGTCCCCCCGCCGTCCCCAAAAATCTGCTCTTGGACTTCCGTCCCCGAAACTCATCCCCTGTCGTCCCCCCGTCCCCGTCCTCGAAACGCCATGGAACATAGTTTCAAACATGTTGTTTATTGAACTTGTTGCCATAAGGATTACAATAGCAGCTAATTCAACCTTTGTGGGCCAACCCCACTTCAAAACAAACTCAAATTCTCCTTTCTGGAAATATGTTAATATGTTATAACCAATTCTAGGTCGTGGGGGTTATATTTGAATGTGCAATGGGTATGATGATTAGTATTCAAGCTCATACAATTGGGTGAAAGCCCATTTGTGTGGCATCTTTAGGGTGGGCATCAAAATTTTCCCAAGGAAAAATAATGTACCCATTCCATCAAAGCAAGTCATTGCATATATTAATAAGCAAGAGAAAACAAATGAAATAGCATGCCATAAATCAAATCATTCTTTGCTAGACAAAGGATCTCGAGGAATGCAACACCTTCCACCACCATCTAATCTTCAACCTATAAAGAGCCACCCATTTTTTGCCACACCTGAATAACAAACTAGAGCCTTTACACATAAGATATCAAAGGGACCATTGGAAATGGCATTTCACAATGAGTCTCATGAGATTGCCAACAACACATTCCAATTCCAAGATGTGTCCATGCAAATGATTGACTTTCAATGTTGTTCACTCACCATATTGACAACAAATGGTGAAAGAAATCAATGAGGCTCCAAAAAGGTACAAGAGCCTAGGTTTTGATAAGTTGTAGCACCTTATCGGAAAAGGAGGCGAAGTTTGTAGATAAGTCATTGGAGCCCATAAGGGATGTAATGAACCGGACCAATTTTTTTTAAAATTTTACAATGAACAATCCAGTACAACAAGAACTCGTTAAAGGTCAGCTCAAATCATAACCAGCAATTAAAGGAAAAGACTCAACACCACAGATGTGCTTTCCGACCCAAGTAGGGCAAGTAGTGACCATCTGGCGGAGTAACAAAAAGTAAATACAATACTGAAAGACTCAACACCACGGATGTGCTTTCCGACCCAAGTAGGGCAAGTAGCAACCATCTGGCGGAGTAACAAAAAGTAAATACAATGCAGAAAGAAAGCTCTACCACTTATTCAGCGGGAGCGAATACAATGTAAGAAGTGCAAAGCTTTAATTCCCTTCTTGGCGGAATACCATCCAAGAACTTTAAGTGTGTAGTTCATTCACCCATCTCTGGCGGTAAACCGTCCAAATATTATTAGGTTTGCTGCTGCTAAAACTAAGTAATTGCAGAATATAAAAATGACTGAAATAGTACTACTATTAACAGCCTTACAATGCACAATCTGCAGATTACAAAGTGTTACAAACTGTTAAACCAAAGCAACCACTGATAGAATGTTGTTCCGACTTATTTGACTACACGATATTGAGAAAACAACACATGAACCGAACTTCTGGAAGTCTGATATAAAATCAGCAAATCTGGAAACATCAACCAGCAACACAGTAATCCACTAAAAAGCTCATAACTCACTCAAAACCCAACCAAATCACTTGAAACTAGATGCAAACGAGAGCTAGAATGCTGACAATGAAAACCTGACTTAGGAACTACTGACAAACTGTGATATTATTTTTTGGCACACTTCCCAAGACAGCCTAGAATGGTACGACCAAGGAGAAGGGCGATTTTGAGAAGATAAAATCATACACTCAATAATCAAATCTGGAACTCACCAAAGAGGAGCGCCCTAGGATGAGGAAGCCATATGTAAAGTACCCAGAACCAACAAAAATTCATGTAAAGACTTATGAGCAGATTTCTACTTCAGCCAAACCCTAACCCGCAAATGCAAAACTAACAAAATCTTTGAAATCTTCAACCTTGATGCTCTGTCTGCTTGTCTGGATGAGAAGCAGTCTCTGAAGCCCTAGCTAGGTGCTATCTTTCAAGCACGAAACCAAGAGAAATGGCTAAGAGGTATGCATCCCTCGAAGTAACTCTGAAAGTATTTCAGCAGCATAACAGTATGATAGAAAAATAAGATGATAAATGAAGTCCCAAGGCTCCCTTTTATAACTTTGAGAAGGCCCTCCAGAAGCTTCTAGAAAACAAACCCTAATTTCAAATTTGAATTGACTCCTTTTCCCTCCATTTTGGGCGCCCCCTTTCATAATGTTCAATCTTGACTTTATTAAAAATCCCCTCTTCATAAAATGGCGTCCCTTTCTCCAAGAAGTATTTTTTACTTTAGAAATATCAAAATAATTCCCCATGAGATGACCACCCTCAAAGTCCCCCTTGTTAAAACAACTTAAAGTCATATTACTAGGACAAGGGGTTATTTTATAAAATAAAACATTATTAACTTTAAATGACTTATTTCTCCAAAATGAACCCCTTAAGCCAAAAATCAGAATTACCCAATGAACTTCCAGAAAAGGAAAACTTGCTAAGTTGATGTTGATTTGACCACTACTAAAAATAGAATTTACTAAAAATAGTAAATTCGGAAAGTTGCTCGGATCAAAGTGCATGCGACACCATTGCGAAGCTTCTTGAAAACCCAGAAAGAATCCACAATCCAAAATCCCCGACTCCAAGCTGTAGCCGTCATAACTTACTAAAAATAGTAAGTCCGAAAAAGTTGCCCGACGCAGTTGCAAGTCATACCTCTGCAAAGCTCTCTGAAAACCCAGAAGGAATCCAGAATCCAAACAACCAAACTCCAATAAGCAAAACCCTGAATCTTCAAGAGAACCCATCAAATAGCCGGAAACCCTAATTCTGCCACTGACCAGCCGACAGCACACTGGGAATAGGCTACCAATCACTGAAAAGTTAAGTGCTAAGAACGGGGACATTACAAGGGATTCTTGAGTCAAGAGGGGTATCCATCATTTATGATGGATGGAAGGATGCAAAAAATCAACCATCGATCAATGTTATTGTAATGTCCCCTAAAGGGGCAATTTTTTTAGGCAGTGGATTGTGCGGAGGAGATGAAGGATGGTGCTTTCAATGCTAATATTCTTTGTCAAGGCATTGAGGAAGTGGGCCCTTGAAGCATTGTTCAAGTCATAACAAACAACACCCAGAATTGTAGAGTAGCTAGATTATCAGTTTAAGAGCATTACTCACGCATCTTTTCGACATCTTGTGTGGTCCACTCCATCAACCTTATGCTACAAAAAATTGGCACCAAAATTGATCAAATCAACAAAGGTTGAAGAGATCCAAATGTTCGACATCAACCACCATACGTCACAAGGCATATTTAGAATATTCTTGAAATTGAAATTGTTGAAGGCAAGGAAAGCAATAAGATTTATTAAATATGTTAATAAATATGTTTCACTTTAGTAATTTTAATTTGTTTGAATTTAAGATTATGTTTTCATCTTTAAGAAGTTAAGAATCTTTATTTTTTTTATATTGATTTCTATCGAATAGGTTGCAAAGATCCATTTGCCTCCAACACAATTGCCTTAAGACGACCTATGAAGGTTTGAAAGGCACTCTCTAACATGGTCATCAGCTAAAATTGGTCCATATGGAGGCAATCTAGCACTACACGTTTATCTTGACATGTGGTATGAGTTAGGATCAAGTTCATGGATTTTGTAGACCCCATTGACTTTAGTATTGATACTCCTCGTGACAAGTTTAAGGTTGATGCTCATAGTTCGCAGTACTTCCACGGCCAATCATTCACACACCAACCTCTTGTGATCAAAATTTTATCACAAGTTATATAAAAAAAAATCTTTTATCTTTTAAATTTGATTTATAGTTTAAACTTTATAATTTTATAACTCTAACTCTCCAATTTTGTCTTAATAAATTGCAAATTCATATACATCTAAGAGAAATTGGAGCACATACTCCATCACTGAATAAAGCATAGCTAATCACACACAAAAAAAAGTAGAGAACTTAGTGTATGTGCATTGCAACTTGTGCCTCCTTTCACACAAAGAAAGTGGCTACAAAGAAAAGGATAAAAGGAAGTGGGATGTTGAGCCAAAGCATAATGACTTGGATGCTACCACTTCCCACCTTGCTGCACTTAATGTTGAGGATAAGCCCACTAGTGAGCATGAGAATGCTAATTCCAATGGCACTATTAGTGGTTCTTCTAATATACCAATACCTACATCATCTAATATGGATTGTTATGATGATTTTTTCAAGACCCATATAGTGTTGATCCCCAATTGGTGATAGTTGATTGTTGACACTTGACATTATTATTTTTTAATTTTAGTATATATCATGACATTCAAATTTAACTAATTGGCATTGTGGTCTTTTTAATTTTTATGGTGGTTTTCTTTATTAAATAATGCTATGTGGTATTTTGAACTTAATTACTATTGCAAGTATGCATAAATTTCTGATTTTAATATGCTTTTATAAGGATGGACCCAACCCCAAAAAAAAATTGACCAAACTCATGAGCCCAAACCCAAACCTATACCAAGATTAGTAACTTAAGATTTAACATTTGCATGCAACAAGTTATTCTTAGAATAGAAGTTGTAATTAGCTTTTTATTTATTTTCACGCAATAGCTTTGTAAACATTATAAATTAGTGTCATTTTGCACTTAGATTTCCTAATGGTAATTCTCACATATGCATGTTTGTTGAAATTGTTATTCACCAAGTATTTATGATTGTCATTCTAGAATTAGTTATTCATTCAAAATAATTTAGTACACTATTTTGCCTCTAAATTTCTATTGAAAGTGTTTCACCTTATGTGCTATTGTGCATTTAGAAGTTAAATATTCCCTAACAATCACTGAAAGCTCTGTATTGCAATAGGTGTTAGGTCAATCTCTTGTAACTTTGAATACAACTACCATGTTTAACTTTAAACATCTAGTGTATGTGTTTAACCTATCCAATCCTCTTGTGTACGTGCATTATTCAACCTCTAGGTTTTAGCTAAATAAGTGCAAGTGTATACTCATAGAATTTATTCTTAGCCAAAAACTCGTTTTCCTTGAGTTGAAGAGCATCTTAGCCTTGTGCCCTTAGTGAATCCAAAAAGACACTTCTAATTTTATTCAACATAAATGTGAACCACCCTAAAAAATACTATAAAGATTGTAAATAGCAAGCACATATTGCTCATAGTAAGATAGTTTTTGTTTTACAAGGAGCTTTCTCTTCTAATTCAAAGAGCAGTTCTATTGCACATATGTTCTATTTTGTGTCACACTAAAAGATGCAAATTAAAACACTAGCTTCATCTCACCTAGAGCTTGCATTTTTGGGAATTTCAGAGATTTCCATGATCTGTCTAGTTCTTAAAATCTAGTGGGGGTCAAAGAGGAAGTTGGAGGACCCACCAAGAGAATGGAGGATCATTCCCATCTCATGTTAGCTTCTCACTTGAAGATTAGGTATAATGCTTGAGAGACGATTAGGAGTAGACACTTTTCCTAATGTTAGCATGATTTCGGTTTTTCAATATGATAGTTGTAGTTTCAATGTCATGTGTTGTCACAATTTTGGTTTTCCAATTTTAATTTGGTGTTATTGAGCATTATAGTGTTCAAAGTATCGTATTCCCCTTTCTTATTTCCAATTTTTTAAGTGTTGATGTGGGGCAAAAATCTAGCAAGTAGAAAAGCCATTCTATTTGACAGGTCTTCATAATCAGTCTGCAAGTAGTGTTCTCTTAATTTTATTTGTCAACTTAATGTTGTGATAAAGGTAATCCACCAGGGACATTGGTCATCATAGTTGGGCAATGACACATCTTGCCCATACTATGATGTGGACAAAGGCATGTTGGATGATGTACTTCAATATGACCATGTCAAGGAGGCACTAGATATATAGATTGACCAGGGTTGTTCACCGTGGGGTGTGGAGCAAAGAATCAAGCATCAAGAGGACGAGTAAAGGTGTCAACACAAGCTGAACAATATCAAGAGACAAAGGACCAACTTATAGAGTGGCAAAGTTGGGTGGTTGACCAAATTCACTGTTGCTCCAGATCATCCTGATTTACCACTTTTGGATCAAGGGGGGATTTGTCAGCTTTTGTGGTTGGTATGACCTAAAAGCATGTGTTTTATGTGTTAGTGTTATTATGTCTAAAGTGTTAGTGTGTTAATGATTATGTTCTTACATCATAATGTAGTAAGTCGGTGAGTTCATTATTGTTAAACGTGGATGACTTCTGTTAGAAATGGCAGTTATGCAAAGTTAAAAGGTGAAGGCCTTAGATAAAAGTTGGTGTATGATGTAGTTCTTCCATCCTCGTATAGTATAATATTCTTACTGTGAGTTCACATATTTGTCCAATATGTGAGTGCTCCATTTTCTCTGCAATGTGTGTGCATTACATTTCTACAGTCTGGAGTCCAAGTTAAATTTTAGCATTAAGTCTGAGTTTTCAAACTAAGCCTTGAGATTTAAATTATAACCAAGCTCTAAGCAAATATTCATGTGAGGGAAATTATTAGTTTAATATATCCCAAAACACTAAAGCCCTAAAAACATTATTTTGATTTGCATATAACCTTGTCTTGGGTTGCATGCAGTTGAACTCAACGACTTAATGTTTCACATTCTCATTTTCTGCTCTGGGACAACTATACAGTATATATCTACAATACTATTGAATTTAGTCAATTGCATAATTCCAAATCAGTTTTAAATATATACATTCTATTAAACAAGTTACTTTTGGCTCCAATATTCTTTGGAACAAACTGCAGTTGATTTCTACAAATAATAAACAAGCACATGAAAGTTGCCAATCTGATCCCTCCTTCCTCATCATTTACATAAGTCATCTCA
Organism: Sequoia sempervirens; assembly: GCA_007258455.2. Lineage (NCBI taxonomy): Eukaryota > Viridiplantae > Streptophyta > Pinopsida > Cupressales > Cupressaceae > Sequoia > Sequoia sempervirens. Next base: position 65,664 of record VDFB02162383.1, on the reverse strand, counting down.
CAACAAATAGAGCAACAATATAATAATGGGTAAAATCTAATCTTGAAAAATCTCAGAAATAAATGAGGTCAATTACACAAATTTTCATATAATTTTAATGTCATAATCTATACTTGAGTTTAAACAAGAAATTGCACGAGACAATGCAAATTTATACCAATAATCTATTGTAGTTCATCAAAAGAAAATCATCACCTGAGGTTTCTTATCAGAAGGCCACGAAAGGGATTCCAAACGCAAAGCAGTATAAAGGCCTCCAAAACCACCACCTAGAATACATATCCGTGCCCTCTGCAATGCATATTAGTAATAAACATAAGAAAACAGCTAAATAAGTATGATATAATGTCCTAAGAAAAAGTAAAAAAAATAGTGAGAGCTAATGCATAACTAACATAAGAATCATAATTTTTTAAATGTTAATAGTTAAAACACATAGAAAGTGAATTCCAGAGGACAATGGCAAAAAGATCAATGTAAGCTATGTTATTAAGTTTGCTAATAATAGGAGTTTTACCCAACCTAAACAGGTCTGAGCTTGAATACGGGCCTAGTTCATGACTGGGTATGCCCAAAGTTTATAGATTCTTAACCCAACCAACGCCTCGCCCAAAAATAGAACGGCCAAAAAAGCATTTATGGTGATGGCAACAAAAGCAACATTGCTCACATGGCCTTAGGATTATGTGGTGTCCAACACAACATTACACCAATGCCATGTGGTGGAGAGCAATTTCAGAATTGCAGTCACACATCAAGCAACTTCATTACCAGTCCCAATGGCAATTGTGCCCTCAAATTTATCAACCACAACAACTCCAACGAGTTCACTCTCTCCGTCATCATCATTCCCTTCTTGGCATGGCCCAAGGGCACAAAAATCTAGAGTGCCAAGAGAAACAATCTGATGGGGATGAAGGCCCAGGTTGCATAACATGCAAGGCCATTTGGCTCTCCTCAACTCCAACAGCACCATCCCACCAATACACTTATAATTGGGCAACATTCAGATGAGGGCAAGAGCTGGTGAGTATCATGAGTCCTACCAATTCTTCCAAAGGTTACTTCTCTTTGGTGGTTGACAAAGGAGGTGTAGTGCCTTTATTCTTCTCCTCAATCATTACCTTACCACATCCAGCCCTAACCAAGTCTCTCCTATCAATACATAAAGACTCGTCTTTTCGTGTCACTTAATGTATATTTAATATTGATTTATTACATCAATAAATACATTTATAAAATTAAGTATATTTATTATTATTTAATTTATTATATAAATTTATAATTTACTATGCATAAAATTAAAAACTATTAATTTATTATTAGTATATTTATATATATTATGAATCAAAAAATACATATTATATTTATTAATTTTTAATATATCTATATAGCTATTATGAATATTTTTATATAATATTAATATATATGTATTGATGGCTGAATCCAGCCTTACCAAGCCCAAGGAAAAAAACTGCCATACCAGCGAAACCCATACCCAACCCCAAACCTTAACCAGCAACTTAGCATGTGAGCACAACTTTTTGACCTCTTAAATGCTATATGCCATAAAACGAAGGTAAATAATGTGACCCTAAAATTGATAAATTTTCTCAGACAGAAATATTGAATTCAATATTGTGTGATTTTTCTTTGCATCACATTTTTCAAATGCATTCACTAAATGTGCATAACAATTTACAAAAATAGAGAAATAAAAGCATAGCAAGATGATGAGGGAAATGTCTTGAGCTGATGTCATGCATGAATCTGGCTACTTGGCATTAACTCATGCAAACTCTTAAGAATTTGAATTGCAGGGGAATTTGACACTACTTGTAGTATGATCCAAGAGATTACCAAGGATATATGAGTGGCCTATGCTCAAATGAATTAAGTATGTGGACCTGTATAGCACCCCTTGACACTTGCTACATAAATGTTACAATTATATATTTAAGAGGACTGCATGTATGTTGAAATGATGATTTCGCTCTAGACTAATCAATGGAAAATACACCAGATTGAGCAGATCATTAGAGTTCATAATACAAAGGAATGTGAAGGAGATAGCAGTTAAGCCACAGGGGAGTGAATGAAATACCTCACATAAATTTGAAGCTGGTGTGTTGAACACTTAAGCTGTTTGAAGATGATTTGAGGACCCATACAAAATAAAGACTGTAAACACAGAATTAGGGACAGCATATAGACATAAAGAATAGTTGCAGTACCAGAGATAAGGGGACATTTGGTATTTGAGAAAACAAAAAAGAAGCAGAAGAAGGATTGATTTAATGAATAATTTAGTAGACACACTCATATTACATATTAACATGTTGAAGATCAGGTTATGCTAACCTGGTAAATATGAAGGTGTCTTATGCCTGCAGAAACCAAGTTGTGAATTAGGAGTGAAAGGGACTACATCTTAAGCAAAGAAACATGAAAACCATTATGAGCATTAACATTCAATGGCAATGGAAGGGTTGACCAAGAGCCATTAAATCTGCTACGGCACTTTAGAATCTGATTAGAGGAACCTTGATCTAGTTTTAAATCAAGAAAAAACCCCCAAAAAGAAAAAAAAATGCATTAATGTCCACAAATGACCAAAAATAAATCAACAGAACTGGAATCTACATCAGGTATAATAGCACGGGACTATGGCATAGAAAAGAGGCCCTAGAAAAAGAGGGAAAAAACACAGAAGGGGGCTACCCAAAAAAAAAAAAAGGTCAACCCCCAAGTGAATACAATCAAAGGGGAAAGACTCCACAATGTAATAAACAAAAGATCATCCAAGTGAGCAACTGAAATCTTCAACTGTCTGTGTTCTGAGACATGTTGGAGACCACAACAATGCCATCAATCACAATGGGAGTAGCAATGTAAAGTCCAAGAATGCTTGCCAAGGAGAATCCAAGACTAAGGGCGCCAATCTAGACAACCCTAGGAGATAGCCATCACATAGAACCCTACTAACATTCAAGGCCGAAGAACTACAGGTAGTGGCAAAAAGTTGGTAATTTGAACCTGCCACTAAGATCTGCACCATGGAATGGATGTGCAAAATGCTGGAAAGATATAGAGCGACAATCACTAGTATAAGAGTTGAGGGAACCTCAGCTGTACTAGAACACAAGGAAGAGCAATACCTCACTAATTTGTGCATGTCTATGTGTGAATCAAAGTGTCCTAAGGGTACATAGTGCCTCCAACAACATTGGCAAGCTGAAAAGAAGAAGTAACCAATCTAGGAGGTCTGGAATCACCACAAAGAGACCTATGCCTAAACCTAGAGATCTAGCAAAGTAAAAAGGCCAAGCACCTCTAACCAAGGTAGCAGAAGAAAGTGGAAAAGGATCCACCAAAATCTGTATAAACAATAATACCTCCCATTGATTTTGTAGTAGACAAGGAATCAGAAAATAAAATGCTCCTTAAATTCTAACTCCTGAAGAGAAGAAAGACAACATAGTGTTTCACTCTGTAAAATATGGCAGTCTATCTCAACACAAAGCCAATGGGAAAACACCTGTAACTGGCCAAGGGGAATCCTCAAACTATGAGACCAATGATGTTGAAGATAGGTCGGCCAAACAAGCGCTCCATCAACAGCCTTTTGATATGCTTTGCGTAAAAAGCTAGTTTGGAGCTGAGTAAAGTGAACAGGGAGGTCCAAGAGACTTGGATGTTCTAACAGCAAACGTCCCTTGACAAATCAATTAAGCATCTCTTTCCCTGGAAGAAGATGATGAGGAGCACATAAAGAGTGCCTAAAGGGAGGGAGCTGGTCCAGAGAAATGCCAATAAACTGGAAGAACATGAGGATCTCAGAAAAATGATAAAGTCAATGCCTAGGGGACCCAAAGAAGCAATCTCTTCTGAGTAACATAGCACCAAGAAAGGATACCTCAAGACAAAGGAGAACCAGCCATGAATCTCTACCTCTATGTAAACCAAGTGGGCCTGAAGACAATCTCAAGATGGAGGAGTTGGGCAGCAAATTTGGCCTAGACAATACACTGAGGAACCATGCTTTTGCATCAAATAATATGCTAAAGCATAATTGTCTAAACCCCCTCAACCCAAGTCCAATCACAAGAACCTAGGGTAGAGCCCCAAAACTTAGAACTATACAGCATTATAAGCTTAATCACTGCATCAAAAAGGCACATCTTGAAAGGAACATCCTAGAAGTGTATTTGGGAATATTGGCACTCAAGAACATGCCGCAAAGATTAGCCCCCCTTCATGATCATTAATAGCAGTCTTGTCTTCTCTAAGGCTAAGCTGTGTGAGAAATACAACATGCCTGAATCTTGAATCACTAAAAAGATCATGACTTGTGAAGTAGATGCTGGCAAAAAGATGAATGGTACCATGAAGGGATCTATTTTCACTCAAAATGATGTAGACTCTTCTCAACTGAGGTTTGCATCTAGAACGTGGCATGAGTAAGGGGCGCATGGCTACTTTTGACTTGTTTCTTGTATTGAGTTATTGGTGCTGGTTGGTTGAGCTTTCTGCCTATTGTAATGTCCCCTTTCGTGGAGTAACCAAAAATGACCCATTTAGTCTATTTAATTCCCATAGGCTAATTTCGGGCTATATCAAGGAATAAATTATTTAATTAAATAAAGTTCTCCAATAAAGCAAATTTTAGGGATGACCTTTAATTAACATAATAAAGTGGCTTAAATGTTTTAAAAGAGAAATATTATAAAGTCACTTTATAAAAGTGCATTAAATGATATATTTTGAGCAGGAAATTAATAAAAATAACTTCGGGATAGTTCTATAGGAATTATAAAAGGAGATTTGAAAGCTCATTTGCATATGCTTGTTTATTTTCTCTATTGTGGAGTTTGAGCTTCTAGCTTGAGAAAATCCTAGGACGAAAGGAAATTGGTTTTGATGGTTATTTGGACAGAAATTTGTGTTATGTAAACCCACAAATAAAGACAATGAACTCAAGCATGACACTAATCCCAATGGCATATTATACCTTTCCAAAAATCCTTCATCAATCCCTTCATTTGAATTGTTTCTCCATGCACAATGATTTCATATAAGAGTGTTCTCTATGTTTCAACAACCTTTTCTATTGACTTCTCTAGGCTTTATAAAGTCTCAAAAAGTCTAACCCTCTAGATTTCATTGGTCAATGTAATGTCCCCTTCTCATCAGTGATATGTTCAGAGGCTCATCAGCCTATTATGGAGGCCCATAGGCTCGTTGAGGTAAAATTAGGGTTTCCATGTTTTGGAGGTTCTATGGCATTTCAAGGAATTTACTATTTTTGGCAGTATGAAGTTTGTCAGCCTTCATGTCTTCATTTCCAGTTGGAGCAATTATTTGAGTTAGTTATGGTTCCTAAAAACTTTATTTTGGAGAATTTCATAAATAAAGGCATTAATGTTATGATTTGCAATTGACCCCCTTGGCTTAGGAGAATAACTTCAAGTTGTTTTAAAAGGTGGTCTTGAAGGGGGATGCCTTCATATGGATTAAATATTATTTAAGTTTAAATGCCTTGTGAAAAAGGACGCCACCCTTTTGAGGAGTTATTTTTTAAAAAATAAAGTGAAATAGTATTCTTGCAAAAGGGACGCCTTCTTAAAGAATTATTTGAATTTTGGAAATTTGAAGAGTCTCTTTGTGACTCTTGGCGTACCTTCTTGAGGAATTGAAGAGTCTTCTACTCTTCTATAAAATGAATGCTTTGCTCCAACTTTGGTATCCATTATGCTTATCATATTGTTATGCTGTCGGAATGACTTCATGAATTTAGCTTCGAGGAATGCTTACCTCTTAGCATTTATCCAATTTCGTGTTTGAAAGATAACACCTAGTTGGTTTTGGGACTGCTTCTCATCCAGACTAGCAGATTGAGTTCGAATGTTGAAGAATTTTGGAGTTTTGTCCATTTTGAAGTTGCTGATGCACCTACAACTGAAAGTGAATTTTGCTAGCAGCGCTTTGAATAAATTTTATTCTGTTCTGGGTATTTCAGAATCTTGATTCTCTGCCTAGGGTGACCCTTTCTACCAATTTGCAGATTTTAATTTGAAGTTTTGGATTTTTACTTGCCAAATCGCCCTTGCTCAAGGCCGTACCATTCTCGACATTGGGAAATGTGCAAAGGAAATTAATTCTTATCTTTTGAAGTTGTTTCTTCATCAAGGCATGGGCGCCTATCTTCCAAGAGACTATTGCATTTGATTTCAATTCATTTGGAGGTATATTGAATGACTTATGTTCATTTCTTTGAATTTCACAGTTGCTGATCAGAATTTCCAGAATCTCAGTTTTATATCAGATTTTATTAGATTTCAGTTTTTGGCCTTTTTCATCATTGAAGAGCTAAAAAACATTGAAAGAATTCATTCTCCTCTTCTTAGCATTGTTCTCTATTATTGTAATTTGTAATTTGCAGATTTCATGTTTGTAAGGTTGAGATATAGTAGTACTAATCCAACCATTTTAGTTTCTGCAATTACTTGTTAAATTCCATATTAATTACCCCTGGATGGTTTACCGCCAGTGTGGAGAATGAACATTGTAGCTCTCTTTGTACCCACTTTCAAGTGGTGAATCCCCACTCTTAAGTGGATGCCCACCGCAGCGGATGAATTAGATAGATGTATCTTCATGGCTGGTTATCCACCTAATTGTTTCAGTTTTCAATTAATAACTCTGTCATATGTTAGCACCTCGCCCTCAGTGGGATCTTGAGAGCACATTCTTGACATTGAGTTTGTTTCATTTCAAGTTATTGTTTTTAGTTTCTCCGCCATATGACAACACCTCTCCTTCCTTGGGATTGAGTGTGCATTCTTGGCATTGAGATCATTCAAACTTGGATTTCAATTTTAATGCTAACGCTAATTCAATTGGCGTAGTGTTGATTGTGTTGTGAAAATTTCAACGAAAAAATTGGTTAGTATATTTCAGTCAATTGGGTGGTCTCCTTGATCATTCTTCTCCTTAGGCTTTATGGCCATGCAATTCTCAACCTAATTTGACTAGTTGCATGCTCAGCAATGCATTTTGGTTAAGGCCCTTGAGTTTTCTCAAGCACCAACATTCCTTATTTCTCTTGGTTTATTTACTCCATGCATTATTCTCGGTTATCATTTAACCATTTGTCATGCAATCAAGTTTTTGTTAGAGATTAGTGTTCACATGGGTTAGAATAGTATTGTGTTAGAGTGAATAAAGTGAAGTGAGTTGTAGTAACAACTCACAAAACTATTCTAGATGAGAAAATAATTGTTTAAGGAGTGTTTGTTTGTTTGTACGTTTGAGTTGTTGAAACAACTCAATATATTAAGGAGTTGTTATAGGAAGTTTCCTATAAAATAGGATATGTGAATCCTATAAATATGTAATATGCATTGTTGAATACACATAGCACAATATATTATTTGATTAAAAACTGTGCTCAAGAACTTGTGGATTGGTATTCTTCATATGGTATCAAAGCAAGGTTGAAAATGGGTTGTGCATTATTTTTGGTTGAAAAGGGACACCATCATGTTGGTTCTAATTCTGCTTGAGCGACAATCTATTTGCTTGGTATGTTGTGCTGATGAGTTTTTTTATCAGTCTAACACAGTCCCAATAAAACTGCAATATCTTTGGCATTTCTAAACGAAATTTAAAACTTCAAAATGTTTTGGAAAGCTGGTGACGAGGAGCATAAAACCCAAAAATGGTTTTAAGGTATATTTTATATTGAATGAGCAGTTTGAACCGGAATACAGTGACGTGATAATGCATCTTTGATCACCGTTACAAATGCTATCATTTTTTTTAAAGATATTTAATTGCTGTGAATATCTGCAGTAGAGATTGAATGAAGAATTGTCAGCGCAGATCCATGTTTGGATAATGGCAGGTTTCCATTCCATTGTTTTTTTTTTTTACTGTAGATGTTGAATATGCAGTGTATAGTTTCTTTTCAGATCTAATAGATAAGAATTCAAATTTGGAGAAGGCAAGATAGTGTTCTGATGGACCATGTATGTGAATCTCAGTCATCTAAATAAAGACAGATATTTCATAAGAAATTCCATTCATTTATACTGAGATCTACATTTAAAAAACATTGAGGGTATGTGTTAAAGTTTGGTTGAATTTGGAGCCGTGAATGTTGCTGGTGAATGTTTACATTTGGTATTAAATGTTGCAGCTTGTAATGCAGACTAGTATGTTGATGTTAGAGCAGCGTCGGGCTTCTCTTCCAGCCGCAATCTCCTTGTATTACAGAATAAATTAAATGATAGCCTATCAGCTATTTAATTTATTGTGATATCGATTGGTGAAGAGGCGCTTCACCTTGATTATTATTTTAATATTTAATTAATCTCTCTTGAGGCTGACTTCTCTCATCCGCCACCTTTCTTGGAGTCGCATCATTTTCTTATTGAAGGCCGACCTTGTGCTCTTGAAGGGACGCGATCTCTCCCTTGTGTATATATGATAGTTGCTCATCACATTCATATTCATTCAATATTCATTCAGTTCATAGTTCGTGTGTATTCAAGTGCGAACATATCAAGTGCAGATCGTAGTCTTGAAGTTGGCCGAGTTTATCACTAAGAGAGATCGATATTAACAGCAGCAAGGAGTAATATATTATTTTGTGTTTGCATCAAGTTGTGGTGTTGTTGTTTGGCCTCATAATCGGCCTCATTGTAAAGGAGATTATTGTTTCATATTCAATATGTAAGTGATATATTGTTGCTGGGTTTTTCTCCCTCAAGTGGAGGGTTTTCCCAGGGTATATGTTGTGTCTATTTGTTTGAATTTGAATTAAAATTTGCTTACTCATATCTGATCCTAAAACTAACATGGTATCAAAGCGGGTTTAAGAAAGCTCATGATCAGATTTATATAAGCAGCACTATCCTCCACTCTTGTTCTCATCTTCTTGCATCTATCTTATCTTTGGAAATGGTGAACGGGCTCAAGATTGAAGATAGGCTTGAAGGTGCTTCCAATTTCACTTCTTGGAAGTTTAGAGTAATGCTTGCATTGGAAGAAAATGAGATTGCTAAGTTCGTGGAGAACGGAATTCCAGAACCTTCCAATGAGAATGAGAAGTCTCAATGGAAGAAGAATTGCACTAAGGCGAAGAAGATTTTGGTAGACTCCATGAAGGACCACCTTGTGCTGGTCATCTCCAAGTTGAAGACAGCAAGGGAAATGTTCAAGGCCTTGGAGGAAATGTATGAGATCAACAATACAAGCAGAGCTCTTGCATTGAGGCAACAACTTCATCATGTCAAGATGGCGAAAGGAGATTTTGTCATCTCCTTCTTCATGAAAATCACCGAGTTGAGAGATCAGCTCTCTACCATTGGGCGTATGGTTGATGATAAGGATTTGGTCATGTTGGCTCTTAATGGTCTTCCTCAATCTTGGGAGCCCTTTATCCAAGGTATCAATCGGAGATCAAAACTACCTAAGTTTGATCGCTTGAGGGCAGATTGCATCCAAGAAGAATCAAGATTGACTGTGAGAGGCAATGGGAAAAGTTCTACCAATGAAGACATTCATGTACTTGCCGCTCAATCTTTGAAGAAGAAAGGAAGAGAAGGGAAGAAAGGAAACTTCAAGAGGAATAGAGATAAAAGATCAGATGGTGCCCCTGCATCTAAGAAGAAGGACCTCTCCCGCATACAATGCTCCAGATGTGACAAGTTTGGTCACTATGCAAAAGATTGTCCAACCAGACCTAAGCAGCAGGCTTCAATCGCAGATGTGGGTGAGATCTCTCCTCAAAAGGATTCAAGTGGTTTTCTATTCTATTATACCTTATCAAGCAATGTTCCAATGGATAACAACACTTGGTTAATTGATAGTGGTGCCTCTCGCCACATCACGGGTTTTAGAGAACATCTATCTGATTTGGTGGAAATAAATTCAAGTGTTCAAGTCATAGTTGGAGATGATGCATGTTATTCTGTGAAAGGTGTTGGGACCTCCACTCTTCACTTAGATTACAGCATCTCCTTGCAGTTGAGTGATGTGCTATTTGTACCAGGCATCAAACGGAACCTTGTCTCTATCTTAGCCTTGGAGGACAAGGGATATCAAGTTGCATTCTCCGAAGGAAAAGTTCTTGCATGGCCGAAGAACTCTAGCATCAAGTCAGCCCGAGTGATTGATGTTTGGCAAGAATGTCTCTACAGACTTTGCACTCATCCACTTCAAACTTTGTTGCATGATTCATCAAGTTCATGTGAGCTTTGGCATAGAAGACTTGCTCACCTTCACTTTAGAGCACTACCAACCATCAAGAAGATGGTCACTGGCATTCCTAAACTCAGCCAGGAGCATGAAGGTACTTGCCGAGGATGTGTTTTGGGTAAGAATACTAAAGGACCCTTTCATAGTAGTGAAAGTAGATCTAAATGCATTCTAGATCTTATTCATTCTAATTTATGTGGTCCAATGTCTGTTGCTTCTTTGAGTGGTTTCTTGTATTATGTAATTTTCATTGATGACTACTCTAGAAAGACTTGGATTTATTTCTTAAAGACTAAAGAATCTGAAGAAGTACTTGAGAGATTCAAGGAATTTAAAGCTCAAGTAGAGAACTTGTCCGGGAAGAGGATCAAAGTTCCGAGATATGACAACTAAGGAGAATACATCTCTGGAAGCTTTCGTAACTTTTGTGTTGAGGCAAGGATTAAGAGGGAGTTTTGTGTTCCCTACAATCCACAACAAAACAGTGTAGCAAAAACGAAGAACAAATCTATTGTAGAAGCAGCTAAAGCCATGATCCATGATCAAGATCTGCAAACCTTCCTTTGGGCTGAAGCATCTAGGAAAGTTGTGTATGTTCAGAATAGAAACCCTCACTGCATCTTGGAGAACATGACTCCTGAAGAAGCTTTCACAGGTGCGAAGTCTGAAGTCAGCCATCTGAGAATATTTGGTTGTCCTGTGTATGTTCATGTACCTAAAGATAAAAGGACAAAGTTGGAACCATCTGGCAAGAATGGAATATTTGTGGGCTACAGTGAGTCTTCAAAAGCCTACAAAGTTTACATTCCAGGTCAGAAACTGATAGAGATCAGCAGAGATGTTACATTTGAAGAGGATGTTGCATTCAAGAGATCTAAAGGCTCTCTCATAGAGATAGATAATGAAGATCATGAGACTCCTCAAGACATGGAAGTTGACCATACTCCTGAGATTCAGAGGGAGTCTCCTGAACCTAAAGAAGATGATGATCCAGTTGAGCCTTTGGAACCTATTGATGGGCGTACAGACATTGTTATTGGTTGAAAAAGACCTCTATGGGCTAGGCAAACAATGCAGGAGGCAGAAAAATTTGCAGCCCCCAGAGGAACATTCAGAGAAAGCAAAAGACCTCAGAAGTTTTCAAGCTATGTTGCATTGATGAATCAAATGATTGAATTTGAGCCTTCCAATGTTGAGGAAGCTTCAAGTCAGCAAGTATGGAGAGATGCTGTAATGTCCCCATTTTTGGCGAGCATCAGAGTTCGTAAGATTAGCCTATCATGCGACCCTCGTAGGCTGATAGTTTGGATAGAGGGTCATTTCGAAGCTTGGCTTAGCTTCAGGTTGGCAGTTCTTGATCAGTTGGCTTTCGTTCGGGCTCATTCGGACGCTTTTTGCAGAAGTTGCTATTTTTAGCAGTTCTTGGCAGTCAGCGTGGGACCCCTGCTATTTTTAGCAGTAGGGATTTGGCAGCGTTCAGAATCACTTCTTCAGTCGACAGCTTCAGACGGATTGGGCATCGGATAAATAATGAGAGATATTAATATTTAATTAAATTAATTAAATATTAATTATTTGGAGTTTATAATATAAAGTTATAATATTATATTATAACTTAAGTGATTTTGGCTGAGGGGTCGCCCAACATTAAAAGGGGCCATTTGACGATTTAATTTATGATTAAAAATTATGCCCGAGACTATTGAATTATTAAAAGAATAAAAGTCGAATTATTTAAAATTCCCTATTATTAAGGAATTCGCACTTTTGAGGAGAATATAGGCTTTGCATTGGGTTTTGAGCCATTATGATGATTATTGATTTTGAAAATTGATCAACTTTGATCTGAGCAAGAAGCTTTAGGGTTTCAAGTTCGAAGTCCTTGGGGAATGAGCCATCTCCATTGGAAGCAGTTCAGAGGGTGTGAAATAACACCTAATTTATTGCCAGCAGAGGTTTCTTCATCCAGAGGAAATCATTGATCTTCAGAGATTATTTATTCACGGAGTTTCAACATAGTTTTTCATCCGTGAAGCATTTTGCAAGAAGGGCGTATCATATTTGAGGGTTTAGACACAGTTTCCAAGAAGGCCGTACTTCTTTCCTTGGAGCCGTACTTGGGTTTAGAGAACAAAACGCCTTCTTTATTTGCAGTTAGATTTCATTGACAAGGGCGCATCCTTCACTAGCCTTGGATTCTTCCTTCTGGCGCCAGACAAAGATCATTCTACTCAGCCGTACCATCACAAGCTGATCATTTATTGCAGCAACAGAAATCAGGTTCTCAAATAAATCATTGCTTTTTATATTGCATGTAACTGGGTATTTTTGTAATCATTCCGGAAGATTTATATTAAGACTGGCGCCCATATTAGTTATTGATTTCATCATTTTCAAAGTAGATTTATTTGTCTTGAATTTATTTTCAATTCTTGCAAAAATTGCAATCTTTCATTTATTGCTCAAAAACCCCAAAAAAATCAAAACTTCAAAAAAACACAAAAAAAGTCAGATTTGAGAAACAGAGGAAACTAGGGTTTCTATAGTGGTATCAGAGCTAAATCCTGCCATCCTAAGGGTTTAGCAGTCTTATGCAGACAGAGTAGATTGGGTCTCACAAGTATTACACATGCAGACGTGCTCTGATTGACAGGCAACAGAGTTTGAGCAGGTAGCCGGAAAACATGGCTGACAGAACAAATAATCCTAGAACAGAGATTCTTCATAGTAACAGAGATCAGGATGATGCTGGGGTTTTGCATGCACTTAGAGATCTTCGTGCAGGTCAACGGCGGTCCAATGGTGTATTACAGCAGTTGGCAGTTGCACTTCAGAGATTGGGTACTCCGAGGAGACCGTCACCACATCGTGACGATGACAGGAGTGATGCAGGTTCACGGAGAGCTCCTAGGACAGTGTCACGGACAGCAGATAGGCCTACTAGGCCCACTTTCACGAGACAGGAGCCCGATGAGGCTATAGCAAGTGAGAAGCATGAGGGTTTGTTCGTTGGTACACTTAGGGCAGCGAACGACGTGTGGGAGTTAGTACCACCTGATGCCAGCGAAAGGATTACCATTGACAGAACACCACAAAACACAGAAAGAGAAGTGATTAGCATGTTCCAGGAGTATAGCATTCTACCTCAAAAAATTAAAAAAGAACTTCCTTTCATGAGTTACATGGATTTGCACCCGAGTCTTTGCCATAAGACAGAGTTTGCAAGGAAGAAATATCTCACTATAGCTCATGAGTTGTTTACACCTAGAAAGAATAGAGAATCTACACATAAGGATGATACAACTCTTCATCAAAATGATTTGGTATCTTCAAATCCCTATGAAGAATGCAGAAATTTATGTGATGAATTTGATAGAAGTGTTGATTTGATTCAAGAACACACTAGCACAGCTTTGGGTAATGATTTACCTACATCGTCCTTGCAAGAGGTGATCCAAGAAGTTTCTACTATGGAGGCTACGTCTGATTTTCAGGACAGTGATGATGAAACTTCGCGTGAGCATGAGATAGCAGCGATTTCACATATGCAAAGTAATCCTATTGAGTTGTCACATGAAGAGACTCAAGAGTTGGGTACTAGTGTTGCATTTGGTGTTGAGGATTTATGTCATGGTGAGTCTGATTTTCCGGATCAGACCTTTGAAAACGTGCTAGAAGATTCATATGTTGATATGGAATCCCAGGATCATGCTTTGGATGGGCATGCAGTTACTTTCGGAGTAGAAGCGTGTGAAGATACTGTCATACCAGCAACTTCTACCGTACCAGTTGAGCCATCCTTTGAGGTACAAAGCAGCAGTGCCTTAGACGTTGAGGTGTGCATGGATGAAAGCACACATGATGCTGCTTATCATGAGGTGAGTGATGACGAATCAGCGTCATACCATAGTGCTTATTGTGAACTGGAAAACTTGTATGGGGGTCATAAGCTACAGAAGCCTCCTCATTTGGTGGGGCAACTACAAGTGAATGACAATATGATTGCCACAGCCCTTGAGCATTTTGATGTTGCTCGTCAGATGTTGACTACCTATGGTTGGAGCACTCCTTTGACAGATGAGCACGGTGATAGTGGTTTTTCCCTTGCAGTGATACATGCACTTCGAGAAGCAATTGGAATGATGAAACAAAACTACCTAAAACTACTTGCAGACAAGGATTTTCTTCTCGAGTGGGATTGCATTTGTTATGATGAATTGAAGGGAAAGGAGGAGCAGATCGATGAGGTCACTCATGAGCTTGAGGTGACTTTGGACTCATTGCAGAGCACCCAGTTGGCCCTTCAAGAGTCACAGTTACAGATTGAGAAGCTTACCGTGGCGTTGAGTTTAGCACAATCTTCACCATCTTTTGATATAGTTCAGATTTCCAGAGCATCAGTTGGTGGGGAGCATACACCCATGGTTCATAGCAGTGAGGGATATGTTGAGGATGTGGTTACATCCATCACAGTCACAAGAGCAGTTGATATAGATAGGATGAGTGCACTAGATGAGAGTTGTAGTGAGCCACGCGTCGCACCAGGCTCTCTTGAGATTAGTCCCATGATAGGTGATGCAAGGCAGATCATTGATAGTTCCTGTGACATGGTTGTTGATTCACTAGAGAGTTGTGTGACAACCCTCGACACTTGTCCATCTTCACAGAAGATATTCAGAGTCTCATCCAGTTGGGAGATTGGTACTTATGTTGATTTGTTTCCCTCTCCTGGAAGCAAATCAATCATTTCATCCGATGCAGTTGACTATGATCAGCAGCTGGTTGAGCCAAGTCAGGAGTACGATTCAATTTATTATTCCAGCGATTCAGAGATGGATGATTCAGACCAGTATGGAGTGATTGTGCAGTTTGTGAATAATCCATTATTTGAATTTGATGGTGGGTTGATCTATGATAATCAACTCTTCGAGTTGGAAGCTGATCATACTCTTGATACTAGTTCTGGGTTGGGTGATAATCGTAGTGTTTGGGATTGTTCCAGTGCATCGCAATTCCAAACAAGACTCGCAGAGGAGTTTAATGGGGTGTACACGGTGAGGAGTGATTATAGTTTTTCCTTTGATCCACCTGTACATGATTCATATTCGATGCACAATTCTTGTGCACAAGGTGATTCTCTTGGTGCAGTCGAGGGGAGTAATTCATTACTGTGTGCAAAGTTACCATCTTCAAAAGATGGGGTTAGCGGTTGCAAGTACTCGACTCAGTTGTTTATGGGGTATTACTTGCAAGGACAGCAGTCAGTCATCTATCATGCCAATATGTATTTGACAGGGCTTGATACTTCTATGTCGCAGATTTTTCATATGGGTACATGGTTACAGGGCGACTATGGTGTTAGTTGGCATGATGGCTTGGTCAGTTATCACATCCATGAGGGTTTAGTAGAGGACAGGGAGAGATTCGGTGTAGCAGATACTTCTAGAAGTTTTTATCTCTGCATGACAGGTAGATGTGAATTCATATTGTATTGGGATCCCGGTGGCGACAGCTTTAGCACCGAGTATGGGATGGGTCCCATTGGGTTACTTCACTATTCTCAGCATGGTGAAGTTGGAGGCAGTAGAGCGCAGTGGCAACCTGAAGATGACAGTCACGACAGACTTTCACTCTGGGTTTGGGATCCAGGGATAGCTTGCGCAGTTGAGTTTTTGTTGATGCTACAGGAGACAGTTCGTGATGTGTGGGACATTTCACAGTTTTCCTTTTGGGCCTCCCGAGGATTGGAGTTTCTTTGTAAAGGAGATTGTTTTGGGACAAGCAATTTCTGTGGAGGGCGGATCAGAATGTCCCCATTTTTGGCTTGCACGTGAGTTCGTGAAGATTAGCTTCATCATGCACCCTCGAGGTCGATAGCTCTGGATAGAGTCATTCTCGAGCCTCTGGCTTTAGCTTCAAAGTTGGCAGCTCTGATCAGCTTGGCTTTCGCTCGGGCTCATTCTGACGTACTTTTATGTGGTTTATTTTAGCCAGCCTTTTGGCAAATAACGTGGGACCCTCGCTATTTTAGCGTAGGGATTTAGCAGCCGCTCGTAATCACTCTTCAAATGACACCGTAATTTGATTGGGCAATTTGATAAATAATGAGGAGATATTAATATTTAATTAAATTAATTAAATATTAATTATTTGGAGTTTATAATATAAAGTTATAATATTATATTATAACTTAAGTGATTTTGGCTGAGGGGTCGCCCAACATTAAAAGGGGCCATTTGACGATTTAATTTATGATTAAAAATTATGCCCGAGACTATTGAATTATTAAAAGAATAAAAGTCGAATTATTTAAAATTCCCTATTAGTAAGGAATTCGCACTTTTGAGGAGAATATAGGCTTTGCATTGGGTTTTGAGCCATTATGATGATTATTGATTTTGAAAATTGATCAACTTTGATCTGAGCAAGAAGCTTTAGGGTTTCAAGTTCAAAGTCCTTGGGGAATGAGCCATCTCCATTGGAAGCAGTTCAGAGGGTGTGAAATAACACCTGATTTATTGCCAGCAGAGGTTTCTTCATCCAGAGGAAATCATTGATCTTCAGAGATTATTTATTCACAGAGTTTCAGCATAGTTTTTCATCCAGGAAGCATTTTGCAACAAGGGCGTATCATATTTGAGGGTTTAGACACAGTTTCCAAGAAGGCCGTACATTCTTTATAGCTACTGTACCTGGCCATACTTTGCTGCAGGCCGTACTTCTTTCCTTGGAGCCGTACTTGGGTTTAGAGAACAAAACGCCTTCTTTATTTGCAGTTAGATTTCATTGACAAGGGCGCATCCTTCACTAGCCTTGGATTCTTCCTTCTGGCGCCAGACAAAGATCATTCTACTCAGCCGTACCATCACAAGCTGATCATTTATTGCAGCAACAGAAATCAGGTTCTCAAATAAATCATTGCTTTTTATATTGCATGTAACTGGGTATTTTTGTAATCATTCCGGAAGATTTATATTAAGACTGGCGCCCATATTAGTTATTGATTTCATCATTTTCAAAGTAGATTTATTTGTCTTGAATTTATTTTCAATTCTTGCAAAAATCGCAATCTTTCATTTATTGTTCAAAAACCCCAAAAAAATCAAAACTTCAGAAAAACACAAAAAAACGTCAGATTTGAGAAACAGAGGAAACTAGGGTTTCTACAGATGCTATGGCTGAAGAATATCAATCTATCCTTAAGAACGATGTTTGGGATATAGTACCTAGACCAGAAGGAAAATTTGTTGTATCTTCTAAGTGGCTTTTCAAGATCAAGCATGCAGCTGATGGAAGCATTGAGAAGTACAAGGCTAGATTTGTGGCTAAGGGGTTCTCTCAAAAAGAAAGAATAGACTATGAGGAAACATTTGCTCTAGTTGCTCGTTATACCTCCATCAAGACTATCATTGCTATTACAGCGGCTAAAGGATGCAAGTTACATCAGATGGACATGAAGACAGCATTTTTAAATGGTGTAATTGAAGAAGAGTTATACATTGAGCAACCTGATGGATTTGAGGTTCATGGGAAGGAGTCTCATGTTTGCAGATTGAAGAAGGCTTTGTATGGCCTTAAGCAGGCTCCTCGCGCTTGGTATGAGAGAATTCATAGATACCTGCTAAGCTTGGGCTTCTCCAAGAATGATGTTGATTCAAACCTGTACTTCAAGGTAATTAATGGTGAGGCTTTGATCTTGGTTCTCTATGTTGATGATCTATTTCTTACTGGAGAAGAACACCTCATTATCAAATGCAAGGAGTTGGCTTCTGAATTTGAAATGATCTTAAGTACATGCATTACTTCCTTGGTTTAGAAGTATGGCAGAGGCCTAATGAGATCATTCTGAGTCAAGGGAAGTATACAATAGACATCTTGAAGAGATTTGGTATGTTGGATTGCAAATCCATATCTACACCTATGGAAACCAATTTTTAGAAGTTCAAGGAGGCTGCAGCTAGTTCAAATCTAGTGGATCCTACTATGTACAGGCAATTGATTGGATCGTTGATGTATCTAGTCAATACTAGACCAGATATTTGCTATGCAGTGAATGCACTTAGTCAGTTCATGTGTGAACCAAGGCAAATACATCTAGTTGCAGAAAAGCATATCCTGAGATACTTGCGTGGCACAGTTGGGTATGGCTTGAGATATTCTTCTGGTGTGGACTTGAAGTTGCATGGATATTTTGATTATGATTGGGCAGGGTGTGTTGCTGATCGGAAGAGTACCTCTGGATGTTGTTTCAGTTTGGGATCTGCGATGATCTCCTGGTGTAGTAGGAAGCATTCTTCAGTCGCACTGAGCACCGCAGAGGACGAGTACATTGCAGCTTGTGTGGAAACTCGAGAAGCAGTGTGGCTTCGAAAGCTCCTTGAAAGATTGTTTGGACAATCGTTGGAGCCAACTGTCATTCATTGTGATAATCAAAGTTGTGTGAAGCTCTTTGTCAATCCAGTGTTTCATGACAGAACTAAACATGTTGAGATCAAATACCACTATATCAGAGATATGGTATTGAGGAAAGCTATCCAGTTGAAGTACATTAGCACTGATGTGCAAACGGCGGCCGACATTCTCACCAAGCCTCTCTCCAAAGTAAAGTTTGTGTACTTTCAAGACAAGCTTGGTATTGTGGAGAATGAAGCCCTAGCTAAGGAGACTCAACTTCAATGATCTTTTGTGATTTGCTTTTAATGCATTTTTCTCTATGAGAGAAATTTGAGGTGCAAGCCCTTGTCTAATGCATTTTTTCTCTGTGAGAGAAATTTGAGGTGTAAGCCCTTGTTTAATGCATCTTTCTCTGTGACAGAAATTTGAGGTGAAAGCCCTTGTTTCCACCCTCTAGGAGTAGCCATAGTGGATGTCATGTTGAGTGACTCCATGACAACATCACGTGAGAGAGTCCGTGATGATTTTTTTGTACTTGTGTTTATTCACCCTCTGAGAGTAGCCATGGTGAACGTCATGATGAGATGACGACATCACGTTGAGTGATTCCATGATGGGCACTTGTGCACATATTCTTTACCATACATGGGAGTAGCCATGATGGTTGATATCACGTTGAGTGACTCCGTGATGAGCTCCTTTCACATTTGGGTGTAGCCATTGTGGATGTCATTTCATGACATTGATTAGCTGGAAGTATGTCTCCCTAGCTGAGAGGAAGTGTTGATGTTAAAGCAGCATCGGGCTTCTCTTCCAACCCCGATCTCCTTGTATTAAAGAATAAATTAAATGATAGACTATCGGCTATTTAATTTATTGTGATATTGATTGGTGAAGAGGCGCTTCACCTTGAATATTATTTTAATATTTAATTAATCTCTCTTGAGGCCGACTTCTCTCATCCGTCACCTTTCTTGGAGTCACATCATTTTCTTATTGAAGGCCGACCTGGTGCTCTTGAAGGGACGCAATCTCTCCCTTGTGTATATATGAGAGTTGCTTATCACATTCATATTCATTCAGTATTCATTCAGTTCATAGTTCGTGTGTATTCAAGTGCGAACAGATCAAGTGCAGATCGTAGTCTTGAAGGAGGCCGAGTTTATCACTAAGAGAGATCGATATTGACAGCAACAAGGAGTAATATATTATTCTGTGTTTGCATCAAGTTGTGGTGCTGTTGTTTGGCCTCATAATCGGCCTCATTGTAAAGGAGATTATTGTTTCATATTCAATATATAAGTGATATATTGTTGTTGGGTTTTTCTCCCTCAAGTGGAGGGTTTTCCAGGGTATATGCTGTGTCTATTTGTTTGAATTTGAATTAAAATCTGCCTATTCATATCTGATCCTAAAACTCACATAGTAAAGCATTATTTGGATAAACTTGATGTTAATGTTGCACAGAGATGATTTTTCATCAATGAAGGAAAAAAGAAGAAGAAAAACATCATTATCTGGTAGCCTTTGGGATAGTCAACACAATGGATCTCGGTGGCTCCACTAATGCTGTCTTGCATTTGATTACCATTGCTAGATTGGTGGGATTGAATTTAAATCTTGAAGATTTCCAGAGGATTAGTGATCAAGTGCCTTTTATTTCTGATCTCAATTCTATCAGCAAATGGTAATAGCTTCTAATTATACTAATTATATTAGAAATTAAAGTTAAAAATTTTAAGAGTTCTATAGTGGTAGTTTGTTTTGTATCATAGTCCAAAGTTCAAGCCATATTATTTTCAAATAAGGTCTATTTTCACTAGTTAAAACATAAAATTGTCAAAAAATAAAATTGTTTCAATTGTAATTGGAGTGCATGATCAGTAGTACCTGGCACTCCTTGTAAGTTCACATCAAGAGGAGGGAGGATATATTCTTTCCTCACAACTGATGAAATGAACATTAAAATCCAAAATTGCTAAGTACATAGCAAGCCTAATGGAGGATGGAGGCATAGGAGGTTGGAGGACACTCAGCGTCCTCTTGTTAGTCACCAACGATGAGGCTGATTATCAGCTTCAGTGGCATTTTATTTTCTATTGTGTGGCAATGATAGTTTTCTATGTTGTTGGAGATCGAGCGGCATGATCAACAACAGTGGCTATTTCTATTCATGTGTGTTATTTCCTTATGTATCCTCCTAGTGTAAAATGTTGTAATAAACAAAAGCACTAGTGTAGTGCAGTTCATGGATCTTGAAAAGGTTAGTGGTGATCCAGAAAACCATATGAGATAAACAAATGAGTGTGTTCTTGTTTGTGTACAGGTTTGTGGTAAACCTATGTGAAAACCATGAAAGGTTGAGGAGAGGCGCCTTTCATTTGAATCAAGATCATGAGCCACAAGAGTTGGCTTACTACAATTGAAAGTGCTAAGTTTGAAAGGAGGAGAATATGGACATCATCGATATTGTAAACAGTTGTGTATAAAAGAGTAGCTAGCTATAGAGATCCTCTGATAGTCAGACTTCTTGGAAGTGTGGTCAGCCGGTGATGAGTTCACTGGAAGTGAAAGCAGGATAAGTTCTCATATGTAGGTGATTATGTGCAGCAAAATCCAGATAGCAGTATGCATACCTAAAAGTATCCATAGGCATACGATTTTGTTTCCAAATTGTGTGATGTTCTTTCTCCCCATGTTCACACTAAGGGGGGTGTTAGAGATTAGTGTTCACATGGGTTAGAATAGTATTGTGTTAGAGTGAATAAAGTGAAGTGAGTTGTAACAACTCACGAAACTATTCTAGATGAGAAAATAATTATTTAAGGAGTGTTTGTTTGTTTGTACGTTTGAGTTGTTGAAACAACTCAATATATTAAGGAGTTGTTATAGGAAGTTTCCTATAAAATAGGATATGTGAATCCTATAAATATGTAATATGCATTGTTGAATACATATAGCACAAGATATTATTTGATTAAAAACTTTGTGCTCAAGAACTTGTGGATTGGTATTCTTAATAGTTTTCCCTCACTAGCAATGCCCATAGACACTTGGCCTTTTCTTGAGTGTTCCTTGCAACACTTGCATAGTACCCCCAACTTCTGCCCCCATTCTTGGTTCTCTTCACTGCCTGTCTAGACACCAATGGGAAACTGCGAGGCAATGTGAACCCCCCTTCAAAAATGGGTTGATCTGTCCAGAAAACTTGTTGCCTACACAATTAGATCACCTATCAATACCTTTTCATCTCGGTTATTCCATCAAATTACTAAAAAACAATTCCTTAAAAATTAATACTTGTTTAATCAAACAGAGGCCTTTTCCAAAGCTTCTTATGTGTTATTTAGTTACTCCAGTTCATATTTGCAACTCCTACACGGTTTGACAAATCAGAACGTCGACCTATACAAAGTGATCCATGTGGCATTGAATTGGATGATATTGCCTGCATAAAAACTCATGTTTGCAAAAGTCATAATGAAAACTACTTTCAGATTTGAGTCTCTAACCATATTTCAATATTCATGGCTTTACATTCACAATACTTATACATATAAATATACATACATGTGTGTATGTGTGAGCATTTATCATTTATCAATATTTACTATTTATCAAATTTCAAAACAAAATAGCATAATTTCCAGTCCATCATTTACATATAAGCATAAAGCTTTGTTGGGTTCATTAAAATCCCGTCCTTTACAAAATTTGGAAACAATGGGGTATTACAGAGTGCCATTTCATAAAGTGGGATCTTTTGACTTTTTATTTCTTTGAAATAGTAATACTGTAATATTCACAACACTTGGAAAGAGTAATTGAAGCTGTTAAAGGAAGTTTGTAACTCCCAAATGACTTTCTCAAAAAAGCATAAATAGTTAACCAGATTAATTGATTTGGATTTTTTCCCATTCAATTTTGCAAATCACTGTTTTATAAAAAAAACTGTGTTCAAAGAGGGAAATACAAATTATATAAAGAAAATTGAATATATATTTGTTTCTATCTTGTGTCATTCTTCTCCTTATTTGGTGGTGCATAAGATCTCTATCTATATGCAGTTATGAGTAGTTGGGTGTTGTGAACAATCAAATTTACACCTTTTATTGTTACATGCAAATCTAATCTCTACATTTACAAGAGTATGCAATCATTGTCCCTTTAGTTTTGTTGCAAAACTTTGAAATGTTGAATCTTTATGCAAAGAGTATATTTGTAAGTATCTTTATGTTTCTGTATGAATCTGGAATAAAGGGAGCCCCCCCTTAAAATAAAGGATGGACTTTGTGCCACAAGCTGTAGCAAAACCAAATTTGTCCCCTCGACAAATTTATTTGCTAATAGATCCTCCTCTCTCTCACTTGGCTATCCGCAAAGACTAATATTGTGCTCATTTTGTGAGTTTCCCTAATTGGCTGTCAACCTTAGTAGGACTAAGCTCATAATCTTCAACACCTCCGAGGATACTATTTTTTTATTGCAGTTCCTTTACAAAGGAAGCTTAATAGGGCAGCAACAACTATAACTATTTGGGAGTGCAATTTGGTCTTTAAAAATGTAGTGTTAGTTCCAACCAACAGCTAGTTTACATTTTTTTCTGAAAATGTATATAAAACAGTCGTTAAAGACTTACACCTATTTTATTAAGCTTAATGGTTGGATAGCATAAAAGAGTATAGAGGGTCATTAGGGCATATTGTGCATGGTAATATTTTGTAGCAAGAGGTTTGGATGTCTTTCGAAGTGCATGAAAACCCAAAGGGGCAGTTTTAACATCCTAAAGATAAATGCTCCATTTTTCATAATTAGATCAATTACCAACGAACTTATAAATCCTTGTAGATTGGAAACAAATAGATGATTACAATTACTTTTGTCCTAGAATGGAAATCACTTTTAGAAACTCTCTTTTTCTGCTTTCTTAGGTGAGAAATAATCAATGTTCCACGGAGTTTCGGGGACGGGGACGGGGGGACGGCGGGGGGACGGCGGCGGGGGGGGCAGCGGGGGGGTGGCGCTAAAATACATATAGTACTTGAAAATTAAAACTTAAAAGATTAATAATTTAATTGTCTAAACTCTAAACACAATAACACATTGCAATAATATATCATTTCATTGACATTGGAAATGCAACAAGAACTATATCAATATGTTTCATAATTTGAGTTTCATAATCATGATTCATGAATCATAATTTGATAATTACAATCAAGTATCACTGTATTATCAATGTTCAAACTTCAAACTTCCAAAACAGAGTACAAGTAACAAAATACTGAAAATAGTAAATACTAATAGACTAATAGTAAATCAAAATGGCTCCAGGCTAATGGCCTGATGCTGCTAATGATCTAATCATCTCCAAGCTCCATGCCAATCTCCTCATCACTAGAACTGCTAGACTCCGCATGCTGAAGCTCATCTAAACCAATACCAACCAGCCCTGTCTCTGTAGGATCATCATCTATCTGTGATGGCTCTTCTGGCTCTACATCCCATCTGGCTGCTGGACTCTCCTTGTATGTAGTTGTGTTGCGGTCAACTAGACGTAAGGCACTATGTACAGCCACAAGCTTCTCTGCCCTCCTAGAAGTAAGCCTGTTCCTCTTAACAGAGTGGATGAAGCTATAAGTGGACCAGTTCCTCTCAGCAGCAGAAGAACTAGAAACCTGGGACAGCAAACGAATGGCTAGAGTAGTAATCAAAGATCTAGGCCCATGCATAGTCCACCACAACTTGGGGTCCTCCTCTGACATAGTCTCCAAATCTACCTTGGCCGCCTCTGAATATCCCCAAAGAGTGGCAAATTTTGTCCACTCGGTACGAAGCAAGCTGGCCTCTGTAGGATCATACATTCTGTCAATGGCCTTCATGAACCCTTCCTTCACCTCAGCATCCTCTATAGGTGTTATTCTGCCGGGACGTGGCACATACCACTTCGGGTTCAATGCATAGGCAGCCATGTGTAAGGGAGTGTTGAGCTTCTCCCATCTATGCTGAATGATTGGATAAATGTGCTCGGTGTAGAATTGCATTGTGGGGTCCTTCTCTCGCACTTTAGCCTTCATTTGATCAAGCATGGAATCAATGCACTCGTATACCTCTCCAAGGGAAGGTGCATTAGAGTCCCCAAATCTAATAACCTTGAAGACTGGATCAATGATGGAGACAATATATGTGGCATCAGCCCAAAAGACATCATTCTTCACCACCTCCTTAACCCTCAACCCCTGCTCTGTCTTCGACTCAGGCCATCGGTTCCACTCTGCTGTCATTACCATTACTTGCAATGGCTCTTGCAACTCAAGCATCCTCTCCAAGAGAATAAAGTATGATGCATACCGAGTCTCTATAGGTTTCAGGAATTCCTTCTTGGAGAAGGTTCTGAAAAGTGCATGTGAAGTATGGTGGTTGCAGATAAACATCTGCACATCTCTAGCATCACTCACAATTGATTTGATCCAGCTGATTTTACCCATGTCCTTAAGTGCATTATTCATAGCATGCACACAGCAAGGAGTCCACCAAATGTGTCTATAGGCTGCCTCAACCAACTTCCCTGCAGCTCTACACACATGGGCCGCATCTGTCACTACCTGCACCACATTCTGTGGCCCAACCTCCTCTATGGCATCCTTGAGAATCTGGAATTGATAATGAGCATCCTTGCTATGCCCTGAACAATCAATAGCCCTAAGGAAATAAGGGCCCGCTGTAGATGTGACCATGATGTTGATGAGTGGACGATGCCTAATGTCCGACCACCCATCCATGACTATGCTGCATCCACTTGAGACCCAGGTTCTCTTCATCTTCTCCATCAAAATATTAATCTTGGAATAGTTCTGATCCAAGATTGTTGTCCTCAATTTAGTTTCCCCTGGTGGCACATATGATGGTCCCGCCCTTATTACCTTTGACATAGCTTCCTTGTAATAAGGAGAGCGAGCCACATGGAATGGAATGCCATTGGCAAAGAAGAATTTGCCAATAGCATCATCTGCCTCATCCTTTGCTTGTGCATTGAATAAATCTGCCAATGGTTGTGAACTTGAAGATGCCACTTTACGTTTCCCCTTAGGCTCTCCTACACATGAACTGAATGGATTTGGTGGCCTTTGACTCTGCAAAGTAGAAGTAGAAACTGCTGCAATCTGATCAGCCTTACTCCTATGTGCCAATGTAGCTGTCATAGGTGTTGCTTCCTCATCCGAACCCCATAATTTTAAAATTTCAGCTCTATACTTTGCATTGTTTTCCACCTTCTTACAAACATCTACACCTTTGCCTCGAATAAGAAGAAAGTGAGAATTAGTTCTAGTAATGCTCCCAAACCAGTCAAGATGACAAAGGTGGCACACCCACTTTCTAGTGCCCCCACGTGACCCAGGCTGTTTCGGCATCTTAGTTGCAAATTGTTTTAATGGTGATTTTGGATCAAAGGGGCCCTTGGCATATCTTTGGAGGATTCTTGAAGGGCATTTATCTTTGACTTTTCTACTCTCAATAGAACCTGCTTCAGCTTGAGTCTGAGTATTTGAGTCATGTTCACCCTCGTCTACTTCTATTTGAAATTCTGAATCATCAGATTCATTTTCACTTCCACTTCCACTTCCAATTTCTGCTTCAACCTCCTCACCCTCAACCTCATCGCCACTTCTATTGATTGAACTCATTATGATAATGTCAAATGAGGCTGCAAAAAAGATTTAAAAACAAAATCAGACCTCTATAATTTATTGCAAAAGATGAAATCATGAAAATAAAAAAACAATATGATGTGCCTCAAAGAGATGTCATCTAATGGAATGCAATGATTGGAGGAATTTTGCTTGTGAGTGTGAAGTTGTGAACTTTTTGACAGTATCTGAGTATAGACTAGAGGAATTTTGTCAAATGTTGTAATTGCAAACTTGCAACTGCCTTGTAGACATGTATGCAAAATCAAAAATGCCAAAATGCGGAAGCATAGACGAGACATGTGAACTTTTTTACTTTTTGACAGTGTGCCTCAGGCCCTCAACTTCAAGGCTCAAAGAGATGTCATCTCAATTCAAATGGAATGCAATGATTGCAGGATATGCAGTTGCCGTTGTGAACATGTGAACTTTTTTACTTTTTGACAGTGTGCCTCAGGCCCTCAACTTCAAGGCTCAAAGAGATGTCATCTCAATTCAAATGGATTGCAATGATTGCAGGATATGCAATTGCTGTTGCACATTGCAACAGCAATTGCATATCCTGCAATCATTGCATTCCATTTGAATTGAGATGACATCTCTTTGAGCCTTGAAGTTGAGGCACACTGTCAAAAAGTAAAAAAGTTAACATGTCTCGGCTATGCTTCCACATTTTGGCATTTTCATTTTGCAAATTTGCATACATGTCTACAGGGCAGTTGCAACTACAACATCTGACAAAATTCCTCTATAGTCTCAATTCAAATGGAATGCAATGATTGCAGGATATGCAGTTGTTGTTGCACTGCAACAACAACTGCATATCCTGCAATCATTGCATTCCATTTAAAAATTAAAATTAATAATAATAATTTTATTTATTCAATTTTCCTGTGTAATGTGTATGCAAAATGTGGAAACACTGGCAATGCAGTGCTGGAGGCGTCATAGAGATGTCCGCTCATGGAATGCAATGGTTGCAATTATTATTAAAATTTAATTTATTTCATTATTTGCTAACCTCACAGAGATGTCCGCTCATGGAATGCAATGGTCGCGCGGCTTCTGCAAACCCCGCGACCATTGCATTCCATGAGCGGACATCTCTGTGACGCCTCAGAAAAAACCGCGCGGCCTCAGAAAATTCAAAAAACCAGGGTTTCCACATTTTGCATACAATGTACATGAAATCGCGAGCCAAAACGAAGGGTTCGAAAAATGAAATACCTCAAATGCAGTCGAATGCACCAGTTGAAAAACCCTGCGGCTGCCACTGTAAAATTTGATCTCCAAATTGGCAAATTCCAAACGCAAATCTCTCAGTCGCACAAGTCAAAAGACTCAAAGCAAAAAATTCATCAAATGAAGTATAAAACTTAGGTTAAAACTGATGTTTTTAACTTTTTCAATTTTTTAACATAATAAGGGCGGGGGCCCTAGCTTGGTTGGCTAAGTAATTTCGTTGCGGCTCTGCTGGTCACAAGTTCTAGTCTCCCCCCCGTCCCGTGGTACCGGAGGGCGTGTCGCGCCAGCGCGCCGGTCACGTTAAAAGTTTACCAGCACTGCAGTTTATAGGGTCGTGCTACCCGACCTGCAGTCTAAAAAAAAAAAAAAATTTTTAACATAATAAATTCCGGCGTTTCCATGGCGTTTCCATGGCCCGAAACTCAGGGAAACGTCTCCCTTTAGGAGGAGACGGCGGGGGGACAGCGGGGGTACTTGGAGACGGCGGAGGGACGTTTCCCAGGCGTCTCCCCGTCTCCGAAACGCGTTGTTTTTCGGGGGGGACACGTCCCCATGGAACATTGGAAATAATATTGTTGGTTGTATTTTGAAATCTCATTCACATGTTTTGGTCATTTTTGAATGGTAATACAAATAATTTCTTCTCTTTATTCCACTCAGAAACACTCATCTTACACATGCATGCTTTCCTATTTAAACATTAATTCCATAAAGCCTCATAGCAAAAACAAATCCACTATAAATTGTTGCATATACCACATTTTGGGATGTCTAATACAATCAACAATCAATTAACAATTCAAATTAGTAATCCACACATATTTATTTGATCCATAAGGATCCCAGAAGATGTAAAAAAAAAAGAATTGAAATTTTTTCCAGATTTTTGAACTAGAACAACAGGATGAACAAGAAGGATTGAATTCACAAGTGGCAAAAGCAAAGAAGTATGTTGAGAGGATTCGCCAAATCCAATGCAAGATAAAGGGCAAATAGAGAGTTATCAATTGAAGTATAAAACAAGGCATGATCAACATCATGTGGAGCATCATCTCAAAGTGGGAGATAAGGTGTGGCTGTCCCTAGTCAAAGAGTGGTTACAAGGACAAGCCAAGAAGACCAGGCCTTTGAGGTATGGGCAATTTAGCATCTTGGAGGCAGTTGAAGAGAATGCGTTCAATTGGACCTACCTTTTTTCATGAGATTCCATTCAGTGGTCAATTGTGAAAATCTCTAGTTGTATGAGCCATCCATGCTAAATGAAGAAGAAGATGTAATGTCCCCTTCTTAGCCAGTTCCAGTTGCAAAGGGGTTAGCCTATTATTTTGACCCTCGTAGGCTAATGGACATGGATAGAGGGTCCTCAGAGGCAATTACTTGGTCAATGGTGACATTACTTCTCTCCAATGCTTTGTTTGGTTCAGGATTAGGCCTTTGCGAAGGTTTTTTGGACTCAAATTGGCATACTTACTATTTATAGTAAGTCATCTAGGCAGTAGAGTTCAATGTTACTATATATAGCAGGGCACCTGGACATATGGTGATTTCAGTGTTGATCCTAGTTCTCAGTTGGCTTGGACGAATAGGGTTTATTGTGCGAGTTATATTATTTAATTATTAATAAAGGTGACTTTATTAATAATTAATCATTAAAAAGCATAATATAAGTTATATTTGCACATTATGTCAAATGGGGCCATGAGACATTAAAAAGGGGGCCACTTATAATTAATTACTTGGGCACCAACTTCAAAATAATATTTAATTATGATAAAGTGCAAACTTTATATTATTTTAAATGATTCAAAAAGGATTTTTGGAGGGATCAACCTCTTGAGGGAAATATATAAAGAAGCCAAAGAAGAAATCGAACCATCCATTATGCATTTGATAAATTATCTCTTGTGAGTTCTTTGGTGTATTGTGAAGGAGACCAAGGGTTTCTGCAAATCGGAGTTGTACCAGCATTGGAGAACGAGCCATTCTTCATTGCCATTGCTGCTTGAGGGTGTACAACACCATCTAAAGGTTGCTTAAAGATTTGGCTTCATTCAGGAGTCAAAACAGAGCATATTTGCGAAGATTCATCGAGGGTTTGAGACTGAATTTCATTGGGAAAGGCAGATTGTTTAGTGGCAGCACTTGTTATCATTGTTGACTTCATTTATCAGGCCGTACATCTTCCCTAGCCCCATCTGTACCTACTTCAAGGGCTGGCGTGTTCTCTAGAGGTCCAAACGCCTTTCTCTTTGGGCATTAATTTCTTCCTTCATAGGCATTGGGTTTAGCAAAGGCATCTAGCATACTTTTTGTGGTGGAGAATCTATTCATTGCAGCAGGTCGTTTTGTTTACCAGCCTCATGCATTGCTGCAAACCTAAGTTACCAGTTCGGTTTTGGGTTCAGGTTCAGGTTTGAGAACCCGGTTCGCTGGTTCGGGAAAATTTTTTTGGGGGTTTGGGTTCGTT
This sequence comes from Sequoia sempervirens, assembly GCA_007258455.2. NCBI lineage: Eukaryota > Viridiplantae > Streptophyta > Pinopsida > Cupressales > Cupressaceae > Sequoia > Sequoia sempervirens. Next base: position 35,607 of record VDFB02162383.1, on the reverse strand, counting down.
TTGGGTTCGGTAATACAAAAACATATAAAAATCAAAAATATATACATATTTGCAGCAGTATTTAAGTTCAGAATACACCACCATATTAATAGTCAAATAACATAGTAAAAATACACCACCACTTTATACTCAAAAGTCAAATGTCATGATATAGAATTATAAATTAAAGTTCAAACTTCAAACATAAATATGCCAAGTGTTTACAATGTCAATCTGAATCATATGGGTCATCAAAAAAAGCAGCATCATTAGCAACATTAGATGCTACATTTTGTGTAGAACCACAAAGAGCATTAGTGGCACTCGCACAAGCACTACCACTAGCACTGACACTAGCACTCTCATGCTCAATAGTTGCTTCAGGCTGATAGTCATCATCAATATCAAGTGCAGCTAAGTGACTTGTGGAAGCATCCAAGTCAAGCTGCTCTGGCTCAATATCCCACCTCCTTGTGTCTCCTTCTTTGTAGGAACTATGTTTGTATGTAAGGAGGCGCAAGTTTGAATGCACATATACCAAGTCCTCAGCCTTTTTTGAATGTAGCCTATTGCGTTTTATTGAGTGGATGGAGTATGTGCTCCAATTCCTCTCAGAAGAGGATGAACTAGCAACCTATGAAGACCAAATTAAATTAATAAATAGTTAAGAGTTACAAAAATTAACTAAACAAAATTATTAATTAAAATTAAAATTACAAATATAAATTATAAAACTTACTTGGGATAAAACTTTTATTGCAATAGGTTGGAGGTGCATGTATTCTTGCCCATGGAAGTACCACCAACTATGAGCAGCCACCCTACACTTGTCTCGAAGAGCATCCATATTCTGATCAACACTCCCAGAGCATGCAAAAGCCATAAACTCAGCCCTCACTCGATCACATTGGTCACGATCACTGAAGATTCTACGAATTGCTGCCTTGTACCCTTGGGCCACTTCACCATCCCTATATGAAGCAACTCTTGATGAAGTAGAAAGTATCTCAGGGCTATAATATTTGGGACTCAATGCAAAAGCGAGAAGATGCAAGGGAGTGGTCATTTTGTTCCATCTATCAACCATGATTTCCTGTAGCTCTTTGAAGAATTTTTCTTCAAGATCTTCCTCTTTTGCATTGATGATGGATCTCATCTTCTCAATCATTGAGTCGATACCATCATATACTTCACCCAAACAAGGTCTATCCAAGTCAGTGTAACGGATCATGCTCAGTATGGGCTCGGTGAAACTGACGAGATACTCAACACGATCCCACCAACCATCATCTAGGATCCTTTGCTTGATCCTATTTGCCCTTTCATTGCTAGATTGCTTCCATACAACCCAATTAGGGCTGATTACCATGGCACATAGTGCCTCACGAACCTTTATAAGTCGTCTCAACACAATTGTGTTGGAGGCAAAACGGGTCTCGACAACCTGTTTGAAAATCAAAATTAAAATTAAAATATAATTTAAATATACAAAATCAAAATTTAAAAATTAAAATTAAAAGAAAATTCAAAAATTTAAAAATATTGAGAATTAACTTACCTTCAACAACTCCAATTTAGAGAATTGTCTAAATATTCCCGCCATATGGTGGTTGGTGACAAACATTTGGATGTCTTCGCCCTCGGCATACACCTGTTTGATCCATTCAATTTTGGATCCAATTTTTTGTAGCATTAGATTGAGGGAGTGGACAGCACAAGGTGTCCAAAAAATGTGTGGATACTTCTCCTCAACCAATAACCCAGCAGCCCTACAATTTTTGGCATTGTCGGTTACAACTTGCACAACATTTTGATGGCCCACTTCTTCAATAGCTTGGCAAAGGATGTCAGCAATAAATGGACCATCTTTCACCTGTCCTTCACAATCCACTGCTCTCAAAAACATTGCCCCTTTAGGGGACACAGCAATAACATTGATCAATGGGCAATTTCTTGCATCTTTCCATCCATCAGAAACTATGGTCACCCCTGTTTCGATCCACGAATCCCTTATGGGCTTCAAAGAGTCTGCTACATGTTTCACCTCTTTCTCCAATAAGGTGCAACGCACCTTCTCAAAACCTGGGCCCTTATACCCCTTTGGAGCCTCATTAATAGATTTCACCATTTTTTGCCAATATGGTGAACTAACAACATTGAATGCCAATCCATTGGCATAGACACATCTTGCTATGTCTTGATCAGCAATCTCTCTTGCCTCATTCTGAAATGAAGCTTCCAACGGTCCCTTAGATCTTTTATTTGAAGAGGGCATGGTTTGCTCTTGAGGGATGTCCATAAATGGATGGCTTTCTGTAGGTGGAAAATAAGGTGGTGGTGTAGGGGGTTTCATGGATCGAGATCCTTTCTTCAAAGGATGGCTTGTTTTACCACCGGTTGTTTTTTGGTCTGCCTTTTCTTGCTCAGCAATATATTTCAACACTATATGTTCTGGAATGCCTGCGTTGTCTTCACCTGGACAATTTTTGATGCCTGTTTCAGGGATCCCGCACAAGTGCCCTTTTACTCGACTATATGAGCTCGAATATTGAACATCGCAATGACTACAAATCCAAATATATCCTCCACCACCTGGAAGCTGAACCATTTCTACATATTTCCAAAGGGGAGAGGCTGGGTTTATTTTGAAACGAGATTGGATTGAGCCTGAGGAGGGTACCGGTTGCCATTGTAATACGAAATAGTGAATACCTAAGGCACAACATATTGAAATTTTGGTATTGATTCATTGAATTTGAAAATAAAAGACTTAATTAATTTCAAATTCAAAAAAATGAAAAAATTGAACATGTGTTATAGACATTTAGAAGAATGAAAAGTAAAACAAAACAATAATTAAAAAGCAAAACAAAAGAGTTGAAGTTCACTTGTGAAAAAAAATGAAAAAAAAAAATCAAAAAACCTACCTCTTTTGAAGAAATCTTGCTCTACGATCTTCTTAGCAACGAATAGACACTTGCAAGTGCTTAGGAATAGCACAACAATCAACTTTGAACAATCTACTATCAGCCTTCAAGTCTATTCCAGCTTGTGCAAGCAAAAGAGAAAGTTCAGCAATGGAGGCAAAAAATCCTTTTTTCTCATTCACAAATTGGTAAATGAGTTTCACTTTACCTATTTCATGTTTTTGAGGCAAGTATTAGGGTTAGAAATAATAAAAAAGTCCCTAAAAGTCAAAAACGAGTCAAAAATGTCTTTAAAAAATGAAAAAAAAATTGGAAAAACGCGCCCAGGCGCGGAATTGAACCCGGGTTCGAACCGGGTTTGAAATTTTCGAACCCTGTCCGGACCCACAGTCATGGGTCCGGACCCTGGCCGAACCCACAGTCCAAAATACAGACCCAAGCCGAATTTCTTCGAACCGGACCCGAATTCCGGACCCGGATCGAACCCGAGGCCTTCCTGAGCGAATCCGGTAACATAGTGAGTGCAAACTCTTCCAGATTTACAAGTAATTAATGCTCTTGGATTCTAGGTATGCAAAGTTGAAATTAAAGCTTTGTAACTTTTCTCTAGATAATAAAATATCACTTGCAGCCTCTTATATTTCCAGTTGCTTCATTTATTTGCATATTTTCTTGCATTTGTCATTGCTTGGCTTATATTTTAAAAAAATACCCAAAAAATCATATATTATTCAAAAACACAAAAAAATTCAAACCAAAACAAACAAGCATTCATCACTCAGCATTCAGTTGGCAACGGTTAGAACCAGCAGGGTTCTTATAGAAGACTTGACGCCGCCTTTGTTGGAAGACTTGGTTTACAACAAACAAGTAATTCTTCCTAAGGATGCAATGCTGCAACAGAAATAAAGAGACCAAAAGAGAAGTCCAAGGGTCTTGGCAAAGTAGGACTCAAAGGAAAAATGATCAAGCAAGGTTGGTGGTCCTCCAAGGAAAGAGTGGGGGAATTCTTTCCTCACTTAGTGGCTCACTGAGCTTCATGGGACCAAAAGCCTGTCTATGAATAGAGGTATGATCCATAAGGATCCAAAAAGATGTAAAGAATAAGAATTGAAAGTTTTTCTAGGTTTTGAATAATGCAAGTACTCACTATTTTATGACAGTCGAAAGTGTCAATTGTCATCAGGCAACAGTTTCAAAATCAACAGCAGTGGTCTTGTTACCATCAGGACAGTTTTATAACCACCGGAGCTAGTCATAACTGTCAGAAAGTGGTAGTTTCAACACAATGCAGTCAACAGTAAGAGGAGTTGAGCAGTCACAACTTTTGGCAGTTCGATTCCCCAAAGTAGGCTTCCAATGCACTAGAGGGGCCCAAACAACTTCATATAGGTGTTGGAAAGTCACAAGAAGGATTGGAGAAGGTTGAAGAAACGTTTGTATGAATCTACTGAGAAGGGAAAACTCTTCCAGTTCATAGAAGATTTGACAGAGCAAGAACAGCTGTAAAGTTGTAATTCACTCTTTGTATTTGATTCTCCAAACAATATAATCAAGTAGACATGCTATTGGCACCCACTTGCTGCTTTTTCCTCCATTTTGGAGGTTATCCACAGTAAAATTGAGTGCCCAAAGTTCTGTTTTGTTCATTTTCTTTAATTGTTTCAGTTATTGCACAATCTAACTTCCGAGAGTTGATAGTTAGCTGTAGAACAGCTATAAATTTTGGCTCTTTGTAGTTGCAAACAAAGAGTTTGACAAAATTACAGATCATTATTGTTTACATTACACCCATGGAACCTCCAAGGGTGTAGTTAAGCTAGCATCAATAATTTGCTCCTAAGCTTTTTCACAAGGCGAACATTTGTGGGGGTGCAGGAATTAAAACAAATATTGATATAGGTAAAGTGAAAACTTATTAACTTGAATACAAGGAGGGTCCCATATGCCAGGAGGGTCCCATATGCCAGGAAAGGGTACCAACTGGACTAATGCCTGTCTCTTTTACCACTCAATAATAGTTGTATGCAAAAAATATAGTGAGCTAACCTATTTCTCTGATCAACAATGCCATATTAAATTTGATAAGAGAAATACGAGTTTTGAAATAAAATATTCTATATCGTCTTTATTTACATTTAAAATCTGCTTTACACATGTATTCAAAAAAACCATAGCAACATACCCAAAAACCACAAGACTAACAACACAAAACATTTACAAAATGGTATCAAGGCTGACATAAATTACAAGGATGCATAAGAGTAGGTTTAGAGGGATTGTATACTAGGTAAATGAAATATTGAGGTTGGAAAGGAATCCGATGATAAATGGATGCACTCCCACCTTGAAATGAAAAGAAACTTTTTTTAAAAGATAATCTAGCAACTGATCTCACCCGTAAGTCGGGCCAGGTAAATGATCTCATTGGAGATTCTTCTTCAAATAATTGAGTATCCTCTCCCATACTCTGCCCTGCCATAGTTGCAAATCCATGGAAACGACGTGGATGGGTTTCAGAAAAAATTTGGTTGACACTTTTTCCTCTGATCTTAGTAGAAATAAATTTTCTTGATGTGTATCGATGAAGGAAGCTTCTGCAAATCCTTCTTGAATTACGAAGTAATGGGTAATGCATGCTTGACATGAAAGGTACATATGTGAAATGTTTTCCATCTGCAAGACAATAGAAAAAAACCAACAAAAGGTCAAGCAAATTAAGAACTAGGAAACTAGGAATATCAAATATTAACATGGAATTCTATCTAAGCACACACATAGTAATTAAGATCAAGGAAGAGAATTTGGACTTAAGAAAAATATTCCAAATGGTCCCAAGAAGAAGCCTACTTCAAGGGCCTAATAAGCTATGTTTCAAAAGAATATGTACCAACCATTGGTTCAATATTGTATCCCTGTTCCCATGCTATTTTTTTATTCAAATGTCATTTATAGGATTGTTGGAGTACTTAAATGCATATCCCTTTTTGCATTTCTATGTTTCTGTATCTCATCTCTTTGACAAAAAAGGGACTTGGTGGAACACAGCTAACAAGTGAACAGTTTGTATCCTAATAAGAAAAATTCTCAAGCATTTAAAAAAACAACAAGAAACATTTTTATGTAAGGACAAAAAATAAATGCTTGCAGAAACTGATAAGGTCAAAAGTGATAGCAACCTAAAGTCCATCAAGATGTCGAGAGAGAATGATGCATAGTCAATAATTCTATGAATAAGCACATAGCACCAAGCAGATATATTCCAAACAAAGAAAACAAAAGTAATTTTATGACTCCCAAATTTCTTAAAGTGCTTATGAAGAAACAATTACAAAACAAATTAAAAAAAAACACCAGAATTTTTTACCTTTTCTGTGTAGGGAAATGACTACTGTTTATATTGGACAAAATAAAAAAAGCTTGTGTTTACATGAAAAAGACAAATGTTTAACACAGAGATAGGCACTTCTAGCAGAAGATTCCACAAAGGAAAATCTGGAACTATTTTTAATCCTTCTCGAATATTTTGTTATAGAGATACAAAGGTATAAGTTCATTTTCAAACAATTGTGTTGTGAATCCTCAGCTCAATGTACTATAGGGATCTCCTTTGTTTCTGACGACTATTTTCCTATCTTCGAAAAGAGTCTTAGAGGATGACTAAACATTGATTTTGCAGGCATTAGATATGATTAGCAATAAATAAATGACAGTGGATATTCTGTAGGTTTTATCATGATGTAATATATAAACTAATGGCATTGTGATAGAATAGAGCATATTTACATGACTTGGACTCATTTAGCTGATTTTTGACTCAGACTTGGAACTTGTTTTTTTTGCAGTAGCATTTTCAGTCATGTTTGGCTTGTTTGGTCTTGTTTTCCATTTGCAGGCAGAAGGCATGGCCGAGTCTGATTCTCTGGGAATTGCACAGACTTGTTTACCTTGGGACTCAAAGAATCTAGGCAAGTTTGAGCAAGTCTTGTAACCATGGAATAGAATGACTGTGTAATATATGTGTCAAGGTATAAGAGAGGTGGAATGTTATACATCTAGGGACACAATATTATGATCATGATGTATATGGGGTTATGGTGTAACTGACTTGTGTCAGACGTAACTCATGATTGGGTAGGTGTTGATGGGTGTTTTTGCACTTCTCAACACAGGCAGCACACAAGTGCACTACCTCTCTTGAAAGGTAGAAATCTGCAAACAAGTTCCAAATTACTACCCCAAGGTCTCTCCGGTGTCAGGTCATGACTTGCAAAAATAGTTCAGTTGATTGATGTGATTTGTTGGTAATCACAAAGGGCATTTATGGTTCACTAAGTTTGGAAGGAATTGGATCTTCAAATGAAGTTTTGTGAGATTCTGAAATGAGGTGCAATTGTTGTAAGTTCAAAACAGCAGTCTAAAACTCCATGTTTAACATCAGATTTGGTTTTACAATGATGTTGGAACTTTACCTTAGCTTCAATTCCAAAGAAAAGTCAACAGGGAAAAGGAACAGAAGGGTTCCTAGACCTACAACTAATGTTAAACAGTAACAATGGAGGATGCTACAGTGGACAGCCTTCCTAAAACCAAGTTCCACTTAATCAAAATAGCTAACAATTTCATGAAACTAGTGCTATTTTCTAAGGTCCGCAGATTTTCAGCTATCCATTTACCATGAAGCATGAACAATAGATGAATTTTAAGTGCAGCAATAAAGGAATGTTTAGACTATCTTTACACTGTTGTTCATCATCAATAAACAGCAAAAAGTATGAACAAGGGAGGCATCAACACCATAACATTCTTCACCATTAAAGTACAACATAGGACTAACAACTAAAAGTAGCTTAAAACTTAGAACAACAAAACTAAGATCTAATATTGAGGAGAAGAATCATGCACACATGTGAAGAAACACAAGAATCCACCAAAACAATGCAATTCTCATTAAATTTTTGCAGCATGTCTTTACACAACAACTCAACTCTCTCTTTTAAAATGAGAGGAGACCCCTATTTATAGTTTTCCAAAAGTGAAATGAATGGCCAGGATTTACTTTCATTGTGTGGCCAAGATTCATTTTACATTAGGGTTTCACCTACCCCCAAAATATAGCATTTAAAATACATCTTTTGTCTTTTCTCTATTTTGTCCTCTAGTGACTCTGACACTATAGCAGTTTTGTCTTCTAGTGGCTTCCTTTTCTTTCAACTATACTGTCAAATACTCATCATCAATCACTGGCTTTCCTACATTTTTCTGGAGGGTAGCATACTCCACAAATTTTCCAATCAAAGCTTGGAGCTTGTTCCATTCTATGATGTCAGATTGAGGATCTAAAAGGTCAACTTTTTGAATCTTCCAATGATCTGCTCCCAGTGCTTGGTGCATTTAGGCGTGGCCTTGATAACCTACTCGGATTGGGTAAATGCCCTCGCAGCAAAGTCCATGAAATCCGACATCAGTGCATCTGTAGCCCCTTGCTACATCTTGTGGAAGAATGGCTTGATTTTCTCCAGATCCAGCTCCAGGGCGCGCACGTCATAGTCTGTCATTGTTTTGAGGTAATCTTCACTGTCAGTTCTGTGCTCCATAAGCCATTTGAGGTCGAGCTCAACTTCATGCAAGACCCTCTCCAGGACTTCCTTTCTATGATCCAAGCCCATCTTCGAGGTCTCCACTAGCCAGTGATCATCTTTTACGAGCCCTAATTCCTTTTCCCATGTCTTCTCGAGAAGCTTAAGAATGCTTTCGAGCCTAGGATATGTGATCCTATACAACTCGGTGAATCTGTGACATGTCTTCGCAGTGGCTTCTAGCTGCTTTTGCAAATCCCATAATTTGTTGAACATTTGAGCAGCGTGACAAATGCCTATGTCGCCATTGTAGATCACCTATTGGAACCAATCCATTGTGGCCTTGGTCCAATTCTTCATTTTCTCCATTCTGTTGAGCTCTTCTTGGGAGAGAAGAGGGGGTGCGGATGATGTTGTTGGAGCCTCTTCCTCTAAGGATGTCCATTGTTGGATGTAGGCAGTGAGATCCACCACTTGAGCTTTTAGTTCCTCTTTGAAGGACTGGTCCTTATTCATTTGTTGCATGATTGTTGCCACCGACCCTTGGAATTCATCAATCTTCTGCTCTCTGGTTTTCGGGCCCAAGTTCGTCATCGAAATACTGTAATCAGTTCCCGCATCCTTATCTGTCACAGGGGTAGCAATCTGTATTGTTCTTGACCCAGAGCCGTCAACCATGATATGAGAGCGAACTCTAGGCTATTTCTCCTTCTGCCTTTGTCCGGCCCGTTCCCACATTGCTTCAGCCCTTCGATCAGCAGCATTTTGTTGCTGGCCCAACAATCAACAAAATTCCGGTTTCTTTTGCCATCCATGATCACCTTCCTTTGTTCATGTTGAAGGCTGTTCTTTTCGCGTGACTGACCCTTTGATCTATCTCTTCTTCATCCGGTCTTCAACTGGCCTCTTCCCTTGTCTTAACCCGCAATCGTGGCTATGTTTCTTTCCACTTCATCCTTCTATAGGTTCTCGTTCCGTTTCCTCAAGATGATGCCTTCGTCTGGTTTCTTCAGTTCCTCCTATCTCTTTTCCTCCCTTTTCGAGGCAATCTTCTTCTCTTGATGGGCCCCACGGCCATCGCGAGGTACCTTTCGGCATCCCTACTACTGACATCAAAAGACGCCTTTCTCCTCAAAAAGATGCCCGACGGGCCTTTCACCCATCTTTGCCGTTGGGACAGCTCCCTTCAGCTCTTTGATCTTAAGCGTTTCTCTCATTATATATTTTTCGTTGAGGGTTTCAGTTGTTCTCTCCGAATGTGACCTTTCTTCATCAAATGCCACCTTATCCAAGTTTATGTCTAACCTACCCTCTGGGTGTTCAAAATAATCATCTTTCAAAGGATCCTCAAGCTCTTCAACTATACCTTTTGCGGCCTCCCTTTAGCGTTTCTCCATCTCTTCAGAGATTTGCATAGTAGCCTCCATCTTTGGTGGCTCTATAGGTGGTGGAGGAAGAGGCAGGTCGGCGACAATTTGAGCCATCATGGCTTGAACTGTAGGATTCATGATCACCCCAAAAATCTCAACAAGTATACCTTGCATGTATTTCGCGAAGGCATCTGACAGAGTGAGAGGTAGCATAGCAACAATGGCTACTGCAGGCATTGGGGCAAAGAGAGTGGGTAGTGGAGGAGGGAGCGAGGAGGACGACGGCGAGGATGTAGTGGCCGAGGAGGAGTCCAGTACCATTACCGAGGCCGTTGGTGAGGTGGAAGCGAGGTGGACCAAGATGTCCACAGTGGGTGGAGATGAAACAGGTAGGGCTTGAGATGCAGGAGGTGGAGGAGTGGCAATGGTAGCAGTAGCAACGAGAGTGGAGGTGATAGGTGGTGATCGTGGCCACTTAGCTTCTTCTTCTCCTTCGTGTTGGGGGTCCTCCTCGATTGTAGGCATTTCACTTACAAATCCCCCCTCTCTCTTTGCTTTCTTTGAAGATTCTCCCTCCGCAGCCTTCCGTGTATACACTTTGTGCTTGGGATTGCGCTCGGGCGCATCCTTCCTCTTCTTCGACCTTGTTGCTGGAGGGGATTTGGGTGCCTCCTCTGTTGGGGCAACAGCTGCTCCACTGTCGGTTTCGCTCTCGAGCTCATCTTCAAGCTCGCCATAAGTCAATGTTGCGCCCTGTACCTTGAGTTGGGCAATTTGAGCATCTACCCACTGCTTGGTCCTGTTTTCAATTGGCCATGTCAAAATATTGAGGTCAGTGACCTCCTCTATTGGGGCAACAGCTGCTCCACTATCGGTTTTGCTCTCGAGCTCATCTTCGAGCTCGCCATAAGTCAACATTGCGCCTTGTACCTTGAGTTGGGCAATTTGAGCATCTACCCACTGCTTGGTTTTGTTTTCAATTGGCCGTGTCAAAATATCGAGGTCAGTGACCTCTTCTTCATCCCAGTCTATCAATGGTAGTTGCAAGTTGGCCACAGCATTAAACCTATCATCAACAATATTATCTTCTTCTACCACTTGGTCGGGCATAGGGAACAAATTCACCAACCTTGCAAACTGGGCCATCATTCTCATGTAGTGCCTCATCCGCACCTCGTTATCATCTTGGCAATTGGCCCAGAAGTCTTCGACATGAGGCTAATGAGCATACTGTCTTCCGACCCACTTCTTCAATTTCCCATAAGGGTCCATTCCACCTCGGCTTGTGTGGAGGTCTAGATTGTATTCTACCAATTCCTTCTCTAAATACTCTGTGCACTGGGTAATGGGACAGGCATACATTCCTTGCCCGAAGGTCAGGGGATATGGGATCCCTACTCTGTGTTTGTCACTCAGTAGGGTGTGGGCATTCTGCAGTTGTCGAGAGACCTCTAGCAAGATCATGCGGTCGTTGGGGTAGCATGGCAACTTGTAGGGCCTGTCAGAGAACCCTTATGTTCTGATGTATGTAAATTTTGGGAACTGCATAAACAGATACCCAAACCGCAGGATGAAGGCTCTGGCGTTGTGCGAGACTCTTCTCTCAAAGTCTCCCCCAAGGAGTCTAATGATATGCCCAATGAAGGCATCATTTACCCTCTGATATTCCCTTTTGCAGTTTTTGTACTATAACTGAGGCTAGCGGTCATATACCTTGAGGTCTCCTTTCCTTGGTTTCGGGTTATTTGCGACAAAGAGGCCCTTGTACAAGAATTGCTTTGCCAAGAGGTACACCAGGTAGGAGGTCATATAGAACTTGGATGTTTTCTTCACAGCCATACGCTGGTTATGCATGTTGTCACTGATGATCTTGGCCCAGTGCAATTTTGTCTCACCTCGGATGATCTCCTCGATGAAGTAGAACATCCATTCTTCAAAGAAGGCAACAATAGGGAGGCCCATTACCCTGCTCAGTAGGGTGACCAAGTCGTGGTATTCTTTGTGGAAATCGCTTTTGAACAGTTCTTGAGGCACTTTAGTAGCACTGCCCCTCTTTTCCTTCAACCAATGTTGGTTGATTAGTCTCCTGCATGCTAGAGGGTCCGCTTTCCACATATTATCAGCATACCCCTTCTTAGTTTCCTCCATTACGTTAAATGTGGGGATATGGAACATCTTGCCTATGGATTTGGCGGACAAATCTGCTAACACTTTGCCATCATAGACAATGATATTTCTATTCTTATGATAACATTCTCGGCATACCTTCACTAATTCTGGAGCAATGAGCGCAGGTGGGAAGCCGGCTGCCTTGGCAAGACCACTCGCTCTAATTTTTCGGGCATTTTCAGTTGTGGGGTGGATCATTACCCTTCGTCGGAACTCATCTATATCCACATGCCCAAGGTTGGTGTTTGATATGGAATCCCAAGTGGAAGTGATTTTGGAGGTGCACTCCACCCCATGGAATTGATACTCCATCTGATCCTTCTCCTCCTCCCCCCTTGACAGGCATGCAGGTTTCTTTCCTTTTTCTTTCTCAGCAGACTTTCCCGATGGACCCGCAGCAGATTCCATAAATCCTGCATACAAAGACACAATCAGTGCATTCATATAGAAGTCAGCAAAGAATTAACTAAACCCTACAAAACGAGGGTCAAATCCAACAATTCATCACTAGGAGATCATAAAATTCATCAATATTCATCATTTGAGGTTCATTTGGATCAAATACAGGAATGCGGACCCAGGGATGCGGGTTTCCCTGGGCTAGAGGCCGCTAGGAGTGACTAGGAGCAAGATGGCGCCAAGATCACAAAAACCCGCAGACGGCACCAAGATCACGGAAGCCCGCAGCCAAAGTTCCGCAATATGATCTTCAGCGTTCAAAGTCTTCAAGAAGCAATCTGGCACGTACGGAAATCAATAGTCAAGTCCTTGGAGCGATCTGATTGGTCATCATGTTTATGCGGGCTTAGGGCGTGCGGAAGCCAAAGGCTGGAAAGACATTCGGGCTCTACTATTAAGTAACGGCGATCAAGAGACGGAAACCCGCATGAGAAGTTCCGCAATGCCCGCAATGCAGGACATGCAAGGTCTTTGGACGCTTTAAGCTTGTTGCTTCGAAGTGTGATTAACTTGGGAGGTTGCGGGGGAAGACCGGCGGATAGCCGTTGTGTGATGGCCGTTAGGAACGGCGGCGATGAGACGGCAGTCTGCATACAGCGATCTGCACAGACGGACCCGCAAATCACTTAAACTTAGCCACTTCATTTCAGATGAGCTCGGACAGCAGAAGAGGACGTGGATTCCGCACCGCAAGCAAAAGGGATGACACCGTCGTTAACCAATGGCAACCGTGCAACGGCAGGCCACAGGCGGCAGCCCACAAGGCCCGCACGACCACCGAACTTAGTCTTTTCGTTGAAGTCTCAAAGAGAATGACCTAGGCAGAGTCTGCAGCCCGAACGGATGAGGTCACTCGGACGTGAAGGAGGCGGGGCAGTCCGCAGATGGACCTCCGCAAATGTTAGCCCGCATTAAGGTTTTAGCTTAGTGTTTTGCTTGTGAACCTGGAAATCCGCAAAGAGTGGTCGCAGGAGACCGTGAACGCTGCCGCTGGTGGAATGACTTTGCTACTAGTGAGTGCAGCGCGCATATGACAGCAACGGTAGACCGGTGCGGGTCTCGGGCAGGGACGCCCACAAGAAGCATCTCTAACTGGCTTGCACTTGAGGAGATTCTTTAAAGACCCGCACACGGAAGCGTGTGCAAGGTAAGTTGTTCATGAAAGACGGCGTTGCTTGTATGCAAAGGATTCTGATTAATCAACCCACAAGGGCTTTACAAACTTAGGGCGTTTTCCTTTTGTTAAACAACATTTTGATGCTTTGGGCTTTAATCAAGGCGATGACGAGGGCATTGCGGGCAAGGAAACTCAAGTCGTGTGAGGAATGGCGAACGAAAGGCAAGGTTCTACAAGACTGCTAGGGCACGTTTGAACAATTTTAGAAGAAATTTTGAATGATATTAGTGTGGGGTCGACTGCCAAGAACGCCGCTAGGTGTTTCAAAGGGTTTAAACGGTTCATTCTAAAGATTTACCCATTATTTACCAACCCTAGTTACAAAAAAGCATTTACTCCGAGAATTTTGCGCGGCGGACATACTTGAGAGGCCACAAAAGTCCAATGAAGATTGTGATTTTGGTCCGGCGAGTGCAATGCAAGCGCAGGAGCTTCGATCGACGTTTCCTCTCTAACAAATCCGAATTGGCAAGTGTGAAAATGACAAGTCGAGAGGGCTATTTATAGGAAAAACTTCATTTATGACCCGCAATAAATGAAGGTACAGTGGTTGGCGGAGTGGTTGGGTGCGGGACTCGATGAACTGACGGCACGAAGTGCGGAGCCCACAATGTGGAATGACCTCATGATTTTGCCGTTGGCTAGTAGCTAGGAGATAACGGCAAGGAAGGTTGCGGGACCTGCCATGCGGGCAGACGTCTCGAGTCGGCTGTAGTTTGAATAGCGCAAGGATGGCGGCGTCGCACAAGGGGAAGCCCGCAATTGCGGACCCGCGGTACTTGGAAGACGCCAGAGCAACGAACCAAGGTAAATCCACAAAGGAATCTCCGCAACAGCCAGAGACTTAGAAAATTTTGGGGTGGTGAATTTTGGTCAACTAGAGAATGATGACTTTAAGGCTCCTGACCACTTGAAGCTCAAAATTAGGGGCACGCAAAACAAGGCTAAGGAAAAAAACGACCCGACGAAGGCGAAAGGAGAGAGGGGGTCCCCATTTTGAACAGAGTGTGTGTGCTATAGGCACAACAGTAGGCCCAACTAATTTTTGTATGGTTTGAATCATTAAATCATACAAGAAGTTATATTTGGTTATCAAACAGCTTGATGTGTAAATGGTTTATTCTTCCCCTCTATTATTTAATAAGTGATTACATATAGCCTATAGGGGTATCTATCATTGTAGAAGGATCATAGATCACTTTTTTTAGTAGTAAAGGTAGAATAGATTAGTATGTTTGGAATCTTTGGATCTCATAGCTAGAGGTATCCTAGAGAAATTCCTTAAGAAATATTTTATGATGTAATCCTACCTTAAGGGCATTTCTATTTTTATTTTTGAATATATTGAAGATCAGGGCATAGTGACCCACCATACATCTCTTTTGCAAGTGATTTTAGTATTCTACAATATTTGTGTATTTCAAATATATGGTCCTTTACATTAGGAATCAAAGTAGTAATTTTGGAAAATGAGAAAAATAGGACCTCAGATATAGGCAATTTTCTGAAAAATCAGCTAAGCTTGCAGAGGGTTATTCTCATAGCCCAAGTTTCAGGTTCAAGCAATTCTAGCACCATTAGAAAGTTTGCTTCAAGAGCTTATGAAAAAGTAATAACAATCAAAATTTTAGTCAATATTTAACAAGTAGTGAGCAGACAAAGTTGTCCTTCTGGAACAACTGAATTGTTGTTTTTTCAATCGTGATGGATTTAAAAATGGAAAAGTCTCCATTTCCTCAAATCAAGGTAACCAACTCAAGTGTCAATTTTTGTATCATGAAGGAATTTTTCAGATGTAACTGCCAACATATTTTGTCATTGGCGTGATGTAATGTCCCCTTTTCAACTTGATCTTGTTTTGGCAGAAAGTGTTAGCTCTATTTCCTTTGGACCCCTTGTGGGCTAACTGGATTGGTTAGAGGGTCAGTGGTACCTTCTGGAGAGTTCGGTTGATTTCATTTTCTGAGATCGTGGATAGGCTCATTGCAGGCCTTGGCAGTACAGGAGTTTCTTTGCTTCTGACGGCACTGAATTCTATTGAGAATTGAGGGAGATAGGCTTACTTAAGTGATTTAAGTTATATTTTAACTTAAAGTCTTTTTATAAAGTCAAATTGACTTTATTATTCTTATATCACTTAAATTAAGTCTAAAGTGAATATTTTAAGTTATATCTTTTATTCACTTAAAGGAGGCGCCAAAAATCAAAGAGAAGACTATGGAAAGTGACTTAAGTTTATTTCCATAAATTTAAATGAGCTAAAGCCCTAAAATGTACGACCGTCTTAGGTTTTCACCTCCTTTGCTTTATAAGGGATTTGGGCAATGAGAAACTCATCTTTTTGAATATTTCAACTTTGCCGTGGAGGTTTTTTTCCCTTGCTTTCAACCTGTGATCAGGTTTGCAGCAAATCCACCATTGGAGAACGAAATCTC
>VDFB02162383.1:0-19412 GCA_007258455.2 Sequoia sempervirens | reverse complement strand
TGTTGCCCCTAGACCCCCACGAGGAGTGTTGCCCTTCAACCCCATTAGGGTCTCTACTCCCAACCCCTGTTAGTTATTGGTATCTCTTGTCACATAAGAAACTTGATTACAATGAGGGGGTCTAGGAGTGGAGACCAAAACTGACAAATTAGAAAATTATCTTTATGACTATCATAATATCATTGATCAATGATGAAGTATCATACTATCAAAGATTCAAATATCATTATTATTATAAAATATAATATTATATGATATACCAAATGTATTTGCAATTCTGTATATTTTTATTTTTTGGCATATATATATATACAGCCATACCCAAATGTACCGTACCCAAGAATTTTCTTTTTCACCTTACTTGTGTACCAGAATCTCGTACCCATACTTGACTTTGTACTAGAACCGGCAACTTAGTGCATTTCCTTTCTGATGTAAGGTTTGCTTCTAGTTCTTAATGTATACTTTCTTTCAATTTTGGTTTTTGCACTTAGAGCATTTTGTTTTCTTCCAATAATTTACTGTTGGTTTCTAATTTTATTTTATTCCAAGATCTTGTTAGTGTTTCCTTGCCTTTACAATAAATAACCTCCTTTTAAGGTTCATTACCTCTTTTACTTACTTCTATACATTCTATAGAAGCAGGTTTGTTGTGGGATTTTTGTCCCTTGCTCTCGTTCCCAACTTTGTTGTCTTCATCAAATTATTTGGTGTTTGCCATGTATGCATTGTTTCTACCCTTATGGTCCCCAAACTAACAATTGGACACATTCCCATGATTTATTCTATCTCAAATGGTTCATCTACTTCCATGACTTGTTCACAGAGATTGTACTGCCTTATTAATCAATCTATTGTGTGACAATAGTCTACATTTTTTGTGTGCTCCAAGTGTTTCTTTTCATACTCTGCCTTTGCTCAAGACTCCTTGGTTTCAGGATTGTGTCATATTATTTTGCATGGACATACACAGACTTTTCTCCTAAGTCCCATCCTTAAACTAAAGTTGGGGTTTTAAGAAAACATCTATACAATATATTCTCCTTTCTACCACACATCTGCCAATGACAAAATATGTTGGCAGTTACATCTGAAAAATTCCTTCATGATACAAAAATTGACACTTGAGTTGGTTACCTTGATTTGAGGAAATGGAGACTTTTCCATTTTTAAATCCATCACGATTGAAAAAACAACAATTCAGTTGTTCCAGAAGGACAACTTTGTCTGCTCACTACTTGTTAAATATTGACTAAAATTTTGATTGTTATTACTTTTTCATAAGCTCTTGAAGCAAACTTTCTAATGGTGCTAGAATTGCTTGAACCTGAAACTTGGGCTATGAGAATAACCCTCTGCAAGCTTAGCTGATTTTTCAGAAAATTGCCTATATCTGAGGTCCTATTTTTCTCATTTTCCAAAATTACTACTTTGATTCCTAATGTAAAGGACCATATATTTGAAATACACAAATATTGTAGAATACTAAAATCACTTGCAAAAGAGATGTATGGTGGGTCACTATGCCCTGATCTTCAATATATTCAAAAATAAAAATAGAAATGCCCTTAAGGTAGGATTACATCATAAAATATTTCTTAAGGAATTTCTCTAGGATACCTCTAGCTATGAGATCCAAAGATTCCAAACATACTAATCTATTCTACCTTTACTACTAAAAAAAGTGATCTATGATCCTTCTACAATGATAGATACCCCTATAGGCTATATGTAATCACTTATTAAATAATAGAGGGGAAGAATAAACCATTTACACATCAAGCTGTTTGATAACCAAATATAACTTCTTGTATGATTTAATGATTCAAACCATACAAAAATTAGTTGGGCCTACTGTTGTGCCTATAGCACACACACTCTGTTCAAAATGGGGACCCCCTCTCTCCTTTCGCCTTCGTCGGGTCGTTTTTTTCCTTAGCCTTGTTTTGCGTGCCCCTAATTTTGAGCTTCAAGTGGTCAGGAGCCTTAAAGTCATCATTCTCTAGTTGACCAAAATTCACCACCCCAAAATTTTCTAAGTCTCTGGCTGTTGCGGAGATTCCTTTGTGGATTTACCTTGGTTCGTTGCTCTGGCGTCTTCCAAGTACCGCGGGTCCGCAATTGCGGGCTTCCCCTTGTGCGACGCCGCCATCCTTGCGCTATTCAAACTACAGCCGACTCGAGACGTCTGCCCGCATGGCAGGTCCCGCAACCTTCCTTGCCGTTATCTCCTAGCTACTAGCCAACGGCAAAATCATGAGGTCATTCCACATTGTGGGCTCCGCACTTCGTGCCGTCAGTTCATCGAGTCCCGCACCCAACCACTCCGCCAACCACTGTACCTTCATTTATTGCGGGTCATAAATGAAGTTTTTCCTATAAATAGCCCTCTCGACTTGTCATTTTCACACTTGCCAATTCGGATTTGTTAGAGAGGAAACGTCGATCGAAGCTCCTGCGCTTGCATTGCACTCGCCGGACCAAAATCACAATCTTCATTGGACTTTTGTGGCCTCTCAAGTATGTCCGCCGCGCAAAATTCTCGGAGTAAATGCTTTTTTGTAACTAGGGTTGGTAAATAAATGGGTAAATCTTTAGAATGAACCGTTTAAACCCTTTGAAACACCTAGCGGCGTTCTTGGCAGTCGACCCCACACTAATATCATTCAAAATTTCTTCTAAAATTGTTCAAACGTGCCCCAGCAGTCTTGCGGAACCTCGCCTTTCGTTCGCTGTTCTTCACATGTCTTGAGTTTCCTTGCGGCCCGCAATGCCCTCGTCATTGCCTTGATTAAAGCCCAAAGCATCAAAATGTTTAACAAAGGAAAACCTAAGTTTGTAAGCCCTTGCGGGTCCGTTAATGCGGGCCACCGCATGTAGGCGGCCGTCGTCTCGCCGAACAGCTTACCCTTGCCTGCTTCCTGCATTGCGGGTCTCGCCAAAGTCTCCTCCAAGTGCAAATGGTTAAGTCCTTCCTTGCGAGCTGCCTCATGCCAATCACCGCTTGTCACCTTAACGCTTTACTCACTAGTAGCAAAGCTATTCCACTACTGTGTTATGGCTCCTCAAGCACCCTCTTCTACTGCTCTGTGTCTACAAGAAAAACACTGTTAAAACCTTAATGTAGGCTAAGATCTGGGTCCGCCAGGACTCTCACTTCCTTTGTCAGCTTCCTTCATCAGTCCGAGTGATCCGTCTAATGGCAGACTCATTTAGGTCATTCTCCTAGACTTCAAACTAAAAGACTAAGTTCGGGGCACAAAGGGCCTTGTGGGTCAGCCACCCATGGTCTGGGCTGCTGTCCTATTGCCATTAATAACAACATCCTCCTACCATAAGTATGGAATCCACGCCTCTTCACAGCATCCGAAGCCATCTCAAATGAAGTGGTTGTTTATGGGATCTATAACCGCCCTGCGGTGGATCATTATATGGATCACTGTCTCATCACAGCCACCCCAATCCAGCCATCACACAACCACTATCCTACCGGTCTCTGCCCCAACCTCCCAAGTTAATCACACTTCCAAGCAAATGAGCCTGTGCCCAAAGACTCCAGGCTTCCATTGCGTGAACTTCTCATGGTTTCGCTCTGATCATCAAGTATTTTCTAGTAGAGTCAATGTCTTCTTCAAATGGGTTTCACAGATGTCTAAGCCTGATAAATAGATGACTAACTGGGATCACTTCCAAGGACTTGACTACTGATTTCTGTACGTGCCAGATTGCTTCTTGAAGACTTTGAACGCTAAAGATCATATTGCGGAACTTTGGCTGCGGGCTTCCGTGATCTTGGCGCCGTCTGCGGGTTTTCGTGATCTTGGCGCTGTCTTGCTCTGAATCACTCCTAGCGGCCTCTAGCCCAGGGAAACCTGCATCCCTGGTTCTGCATTCCTGTATTTGATCCAACTGAACCTCAAATGATGAATATTGATGAATTTTATGATCTCCTAGTGATGAATTGTTGGATTTGACCCTCGTTTTGTAGGGTTTAACTAATTCTTCGCTAACTTCCATATGAATGCACTGATTGTGTCTTTGTATGCAGGATTTATGGAATCTGCTGCGGGTCCATCGGGAAAGTCTGCCGAGAAAGAAAAAGGAAAGAAACCTGCACGCCTGTCAAGGGGGGAGGAGGAGAAGGATCAGATGAAGTATCAATTCCATGGGGTGGAGTGCACCTCCAAAATCATTTCCACCTGGGAATCCATATCAAACACCAACCTTGGGCATGTGGATATAGATGAGTTCCGGCGAAAGGTAATGATCCACCCCACAACTAAAAATGCCCGAAAAATCAGAGCAAGTGGTCTTGCCAAGGCAGCTGGCTTCCCACCTGCGCTCATTGCTCCAGAATTAGTGATGGTATGCCGAGAATGTTATCATAATAATAGAAAAATCATTGACCATGATGGCAGAGTGTTAGCAGATTTGTCCGCCAAATCCATAGGCAAGATGTTCCATATCCCCACATTTAACGCAATGGAGGAAACTAAGAAGGGGTATGTTGATATTATGTGGAAAGCGGACCCTCTAGCATGCAGGAGACTAATCAACCAACATTGGTTGAAGGAAAAGAGGGGCAGTGATACTAAAGTGCCTCAAGAACTGTTCAAAAGTGATTTCCACAAAGAATACCACGACTTGGTCACCCTACTGAGCAGGGTAATGGGCCTCCCTACTGCTGCCTTCTTTGAAGAATGGATGTTCTACTTCATCAAGGAGATCATCCGAGGTGAGACAAAATTCCATTGGGCCAAGATCATCAGTGAGAACATGCATAACCAGCTTATGGCTTTGAAGAAAACATCCAAGTTCTATATGACCTCCTACCTGGTGTACCTCTTGGCAGAGCAATTCTCGTACAAGGGCCTCTTTGTTGCAAATAACCCGAACCAAGGAAAGGAGACCTCAAGGTATATGACCACTACCCTCAGTTATAGTACAAAAACTGCAAAAGGGAATATCGGAGGGTAAATGATGCCTTCATTGGGCATATCATCAGACTCCTTGGGGGAGACTTTGAGAGAAGAGTCTCGCACAGCGCTAGAGCCTTCATCCTGCGGTTTGGGTATCTGTTCATGCAGTTCCCAAAATTTACATACATCAGAACATAAGGGTTCTCTGACAGGCCCTACAAATTGCCATGCTACCCCAACGACCGCATGATCTTGCTAGAGGTCTCTCGACAACTGCAGAATGCCCACACCCTATTGAGTGACAAACACAGAGTAGGGATCCCATATCCCCTGACCTTCGGGCAAGGAATGTATGCCTGTCCCATTGCCCAGTGCACAGAGTATTCAAAGAAGGAATTGGTAGAATATAATCTAGACCTCCACACAAGCCGAGGTGGAATGGACCCATATGGGAAATTGAAGAAGTGGGTCGGAAGACAGTATGCTCATCGACCTCATGTTGAAGACTTCTGGGCCAATTGCCAAGATGATAACGAGGTGCAGATGAGGCACTACATAAGAATGATGGCCCAATTTGCGAGGTCGGTGAATTTGTTCCCTGTGCCCGACCAAGTGGTAGAAGAAGATGATAATATCGTTGATGATAGGTTTAATGCTATGGCCAACTTGCCGCTACCATTGATAGACTGGGATGAAGAAGAGGTCACTGACCTCAATATTTTGACACGGCCAATTGAAAACAGAACCAAACAGTGGGTAGATGCTCAAATTTCCCAACTCAAGGTACAAGGCGCAATGTTGACTTATGGCGAGCTCGAAGATGAGCTTGAGAGCGAAACTGATAGTGGAGCAACTGTTGCCCCAACAGAGGAGGTCACTGACGTCGATATTTTGACATGGCCAATTTAAAACAGGACCAAGCAGTGGGTAGATGCTCAAATTGCCCAACTCAAGGTACAGGGCACAACATTGACTTATGGCGAGCTTGAAGATGAGCTCGAGAGCGAAACCGACAGTGGAGCAGCTGTTGCCCCAACAGAGGAGGCACCCAAATCCCCTCTAGCAACAAGGTCGAAGAAGAGGAAGGATGCGCCCGAGCGCAATCCCAAGCACAAAGTGTATACACGGAAGGTTGCGGAGGGAGAATCTTCGAAGAAAGCAAAGAGGGGAGATTTGTAATTGAAATGCCTACAATTGAGGACCCCCAACACGAAGGAGAAGAAGAAGTTGAGCGGCCACGATCACCACCTATCACCTCCACTTTCGCTGCTACTGCTACCATTGCCACTCCTCCACCTCGTGCATCTCAAGCCCTGCCTGTTTCATCTCCACCCGTTGTGGACATCTTGGTCCACCTCGCTTCCACCTCACCAACGGCCTTGGTAATGGTACTGGACTCCTCCTCGGCCACTACATCCTCACCGTCGTCCTCCTTGCTCCCTCCACTACCCACTCTCTGTGCCCCAATGCCTGCAGTAGCCACTGTTGCTATGCTACCTCTCACTCTGTCAGATGCCTTCGCGAAATACATGCAAGGTATACCTGTTGAGATTTTTGGGGTGATCATGAATCCTATAGTTCAAGCCATGATGGCTCAAATTGTCGCCGACCTGCCTCTTCCTCCGCCACCTATAGAGCCACCAAAGATGGACGCTACTATGCAAATCTCCGAAGAGATGGAAAAACGCTAAAGGGAGGCCGCAAAAGGTATAGTTGAAGAGCCCGAGGACCCTTTGAAAGATGATTATTTTGAACACCCAGAGGGCGGGTTAGACATAAACTTGGATAAGGTGGCATTTGATGAAGAAAGGTTGCATTCCTCGGAGGAAGACACCGAGGCCCAAGAAAGGTTGCATTCCTCGGAGGAAGACACCGAGGCCCTCAACGAAAAATATATAATAGCAACCTCAGATCAAGAGCTGGAAGAGGAGCTGTCCCAGCAACTCAAAGATGTAGGTGAAAAGGCCGGCTCTGAGGAGCATCTTTCTGAGGAGAAAGCTGATACTGATGTCAATGTGGAGATACTCGAAGAGCCTCCACTAATTGGCCAAGGTAAGGGCCCCATCCAAGAAGAAGTGCCTCCCAAAAAGGAGGAAGAAGAGAAAGAAGAAGATAAAGAAGACGAAGATACACAGAAGAAAAGCCCTGGGCTTGAGCATCATGCTGAGCTCGAGCATGCTGAAGGGGAGACACCCCAGAAGGATGATGGCGCGGAAGAAAACATAGCCTCTGTTGAGTTAGACAAGGAAAAGGCCATACAGATTGAAGACTCAGATGAAGAGAGAATAGATCAAGAGGTCCCTAGTCATGAGAAAGAATAGCCTCAACATGAACAAAGAGAGGAAGGTGATCATGAATCACCCAAAGGGGAAACCAAGGTGCCCGATTGGCTGGAGCAGCAACTGCAAAAGAAGACTCCAGTGGCTGCTGATCCAAAGTCCAGGCTCGAAGCAATATTGGCTAGAGCCCAGACAAAGACAAGAAAGGAGAAATAGCCTAGAGTTCGCTCTCATATCATGGTTGACGGCTCTGGGTCAAGAACAATACAGATTGCTACCCCTGTGACAGATAAGGATGCGGGAACTGATTACAGTATTTCGATGACGAACTTGGGCCCGAAAACCAGAGAGCAGAAGATTGATGAATTCCAAGGGTCGGTGGCAACAATCATGCAACAAATGAATAAGGACCAGTCCTTCAAAGAGGAACTAAAAGCTCAAGTGGTGGATCTCACTGCCTACATCCAACAATGGACATCCTTAGAGGAAGAGGCTCCAACAACATCATCCGCACCCCCTCTTCTCTCCCAAGAAGAGCTCAACAGAATGGAGAAAATGAAGAATTGGACCAAGGCCACAATGGATTGGTTCCAATAGGTGATCTACAATGGCGACATAGGCATTTGTCACGCTGCTCAAATGTTCAACAAATTATGGGATTTGCAAAAGCAGCTAGAAGCCACTGCGAAGACATGTCACAGATTCACCGAGTTGTATAGGATCACATATCCTAGGCTCGAAAGCATTCTTAAGCTTCTCGAGAAGACATGGGAAAAGGAATTAGGGCTCGTAAAAGATGATCACTGGCTAGTGGAGACCTCGAAGATGGGCTTGGATCATAGAAAGGAAGTCCTGGAGAGGGTCTTGCATGAAGTTGAGCTCGACCTCAAATGGCTTATGGAGCACAGAACTGACAGTGAAGATTACCTCAAAACAATGACAGACTATGACGTGCGCGCCCTGGAGCTGGATCTGGAGAAAATCAAGCCATTCTTCCACAAGATGTAGCAAGGGGCTACAGATGCACTGATGTCGGATTTCATGGACTTTGCTGCGAGGGCATTTACCCAATCCGAGTAGGTTATCAAGGCCACGCCTAAATGCACCAAGCACTGGGAGCAGATCATTGGAAGATTCAAAAATAATTCCTTTAGATCCTCAACTGACATCAGAATGGAACAAGTTCCAGTTTTGATTGAAAAATTTGTGGAGTACACCTCCTAAAATGTAGGAAGCTGATTGATGATGAGTATTTGACAGTATAGCTGAAAGAAAAGGAAGCCACTAGAAGACAAAACTGCTACAGTGTCAGAGTCACTAGAGGACAAAATAGAGAAAAGACAAAAGATGTATTTTAAATGCTATATTTTGGGGGTAGGTGAAACCCTAATGTAAAATGAATCTTGGCCACACAATGAAAAGTAAATCCGCCATTCATTCTACTCCCTTTGGAAAACTATAATAGGGTCCCTCCTTACTTTAAAGAGTTGAGTTGTTGTGTAAAAGACATGCCGGTAAAAAATTTAATGAGAACTGTACTGTTTTGGTGGATTCTTGTGTTTCTTCACATGTGCATGATTCTCACATTAGATTTTAGCCTTGTTGTTCTAAGTTTTAAGCTACTTTTAGTTGTTAGTTCTATGTTGTACTTTAATGGTGAAGAATGTTATGGTGTTGATGCCTCCCTTGTTCATACTTTTTGCTGTTTATTGATGATGAACAGCAGTTTAAAGTTAGTCTAAACATTCCTTTATTGCTGCACTTAAAATTCATCTATTGTTCATGCTTCATGGTAAATGGATAGCTGAAAATCTGCAGACCTTAGGAAATAGCACTAGTTTCATGAAATTGTTAGCTATTTTGATTAAGTGGAACTTGGTTTTAGGAAGGCTGTCCACTGTAGCATCCTCCATTGTTACTGTTTAACATTAGCTGTAGGTCTAGGAACCCTTCTGTTCCTTTTCCCTGTTGACTTTTCTTTGGAATTGAAGCTAAGGTAAAGTTCTAGCATCATTGTAAAACCAAATCTGATGTTAAACGGCATCATTGTAAAACCAAATCTCGATGTTAAACATGGAGTTTTAGACATTTGAACTTACAACAATTGCACCTCATTTGAGAATCTCACAAAGCTTCATTTGAAGATCGAATTACATCATATCCCTTCGGTGACATCTCTCGGAGTACGGGATTGGCCTATCACACAACCCTCGTAGGCCGATAGACTGGATAGAGGGTCACTTCGGAGCTTCGCTCAGCTTCAGTTGGCAGAGTTTGATCAGTAGGCTTTAGTTTGGGCTCGATCCCGAGGAGACACTGAAATTGCTATTTTAGCGAGTTCTGGCGGCGGCGTGGGACCCTTGCTATTTTTAGCGGTATGAGATTGGCGGCGTTAGATCCGCCCGGTGTTAAATGCGGCTTGAGCAGGGCGATGTCGGATGAGTAGCGAGAAGATAATTAATATTTAATTTTATTGATTAAATATTAGTATTTAATGATTATAATATAAAGGAACATAATGTTATATTATAACTTAGTGATTCTTCTTGAGGGTCATGCATCGCCAGGGAAAGGGGCCAAATGGACATTTAAAATAATATTAAAATATTTGGCTGAGACTATTGGAATAATAAAAAAGAATTAAAGTCAATATTTTAATAAAACCCTAACTCTTTAAAGAATCGCTTTTCGTATATTAGAGGATTTGCCTTGGGTTTTGAGCCATTATGTGATTATTGAGAATTGAAATTGATCAACTTTGATCTGAGCAAGAAGCTTTAGGGTTTCAAGTTCGAATTCCTTGGGGAACGAGCCATCTCCATCGGAAGCAATTCAGAGGGTGTGAAATACCACTTGATTTATTGCCAGCAGAGGTTTTCTCATCCAGAGGAAATCACAGAGCTTCAGAGAATTGATTATCTTCAGAGATCTTTCAGTGTTTGCACTCAGAATACCTTCCATTCATCTAGGCGTCCATAATCAGAGATTCTGGAAAGCTACAGGGAAGCCGTACAAAGTCATTAATTGCTGTCACAGCCGTACAATCTGTACTGTACAGGCCGTACCATCTAGGAAGGGGCGTATTTTCATAAGGAAGCAAATCGCCTTGCATACTTGACTTATGTCTTCACCAATCAAGGCGTCCACAGTCCAGGCATCATTTGGCATCTTCAGACAGAGGGAGAAGTGGATTTTGCTGCAGCCGTACCATTCTCAGCCTTCATTTATTGCTGCTACAGAAATCAGGTTTTTAATAAAATCATTGCTTTTTCACCTTGCATGTAACTGGGTATTTTTGTAATCGTCTTCAGAAGATTCTCTAATGAATAAGCTTCAGTATTTGCCATACATTCAGTAGTTTCAAAGTTAGAAGATTTTTATTTGAATTTATTATTCTTTTCAAGCAAAATCGTACCATTCATTTATTGCATCAAAAACTCAAAAATTGCAAAAAAACCAAAAACGTCAGAAAAACCTAAAAACTCAGCCAGAATCAGTAATCAAGGGAAACTAGGGTTTCTACAAATTCCTTCCAAACTTAGTGAACCATAAATGCCCTTTGTGATTACCAACAAATCACATCAATCAACTGAACTATTTTTGCAAGTCATGACCTGACACCGGAGAGACCTTGGGGTAGTAATTTGGAACTTGTTTGCAGATTTCTACCTTTCAAGAGAGGTAGTGCACTTGTGTGCTGCCTGTGTTGAGAAGTGCAAAAACACCCATCAACACCTACCCAATCATGAGTTACGTCTGACACAAGTCAGTTACACCATAACCCCATATACATCATGATCATAATATTGTGTCCCTAGATGTATAACATTCCACCTCTCTTATACCTTGACACATATATTACACAGTCATTCTATTCCATGGTTACAAGACTTGCTCAAACTTGCCTAGATTCTTTGAGTCCCAAGGTAAACAAGTCTGTGCAATTCCCAGAGAATCAGACTCGGCCATGCCTTCTGCCTGCAAATGGAAAACAAGACCAAACAAGCCAAACATGACTGAAAATGCTACTGCAAAAAAAACAAGTTCCAAGTCTGAGTCAAAAATCAGCTAAATGAGTCCAAGTCATGTAAATATGCTCTATTCTATCACAATGCCATTAGTTTATATATTACATCATGATAAAACCTACAGAATATCCACTGTCATTTATTTATTGCTAATCATATCTAATGCCTGCAAAATCAATGTTTAGTCATCCTCTAAGACTCTTTTCGAAGATAGGAAAATAGTCGTCAGAAACAAAGGAGATCCCTATAGTACATTGAGCTGAGGATTCACAACACAATTGTTTGAAAATGAACTTATACCTTTGTATCTCTATAACAAAATATTCGAGAAGGATTAAAAATAGTTCCAGATTTTCCTTTGTGGAATCTTCTGCTAGAAGTGCCTATCTCTGTGTTAAACATTTGTCTTTTTCATGTAAACACAAGCTTTTTTTATTTTGTCCAATATAAACAGTAGTCATTTCCCTACACAGAAAAGGTAAAAAATTCTGGTGTTTTTTTTTAATTTGTTTTGTAATTGTTTCTTCATAAGCACTTTAAGAAATTTGGGAGTCATAAAATTACTTTTGTTTTCTTTGTTTGGAATATATCTGCTTGGTGCTATGTGCTTATTCATAGAATTGTTGACTATGCATCATTCTCTCTCGGCATCTTGATGGACTTTAGGTTGCTATCACTTTTGACCTTATCAGTTTCTGCAAGCATTTATTTTTTGTCCTTACATAAAAATGTTTCTTGTTGTTTTTTTAAATGCTTGAGAATTTTTCTTATTAGGATACAAACTGTTCACTTGTTAGCTGTGTTCCACCAAGTCCCTTTTTTGTCAAAGAGATGAGATACAGAAACATAGAAATGCAAAAAGGGATATGCATTTAAGTACTCCAACAATCCTATAAATGACATTTGAATAAAAAAATAGCATGGGAACAGGGATACAATATTGAACCAATGGTTGGTACATATTCTTTTGAAACATAGCTTATTAGGCCCTTGAAGTAGGCTTCTTCTTGGGACCATTTGGAATATTTTTCTTAAGTCCAAATTCTCTTCCTTGATCTTAATTACTATGTGTGTGCTTAGATAGAATTCCATGTTAATATTTGATATTCCTAGTTTCCTAGTTCTTAATTTGCTTGACCTTTTGTTGGTTTTTTTCTATTGTCTTGCAGATGGAAAACATTTCACATATGTACCTTTCATGTCAAGCATGCATTACCCATTACTTCGTAATTCAAGAAGGATTTGCAGAAGCTTCCTTCATCGATACACATCAAGAAAATTTATTTCTACTAAGATCAGAGGAAAAAGTGTCAACCAAATTTTTTCTGAAACCCATCCACGTCGTTTCCATGGATTTGCAACTATGGCAGGGCAGAGTATGGGAGAGGATACTCAATTATTTGAAGAAGAATCTCCAATGAGATCATTTACCTGGCCCGACTTACGGGTGAGATCAGTTGCTAGATTATCTTTTAAAAAAAGTTTCTTTTCATTTCAAGGTGGGAGTGCATCCATTTATCATCGGATTCCTTTCCAACCTCAATATTTCATTTACCTAGTATACAATCCCTCTAAACCTACTCTTATGCATCCTTGTAATTTATGTCAGCCTTGATACCATTTTGTAAATGTTTTGTGTTGTTAGTCTTGTGGTTTTTGGGTATGTTGCTATGGTTTTTTTGAATACATGTGTAAAGCAGATTTTAAATGTAAATAAAGACGATATAGAATATTTTATTTCAAAACTCGTATTTCTCTTATCAAATTTAATATGGCATTGTTGATCAGAGAAATAGGTTAGCTCACTATATTTTTTGCATACAACTATTATTGAGTGGTAAAAGAGACAGGCATTAGTCCAGTTGGTACCCTTTCCTGGCATATGGGACCCTCCTGGCATATGGGACCCTCCTTGTATTCAAGTTAATAAGTTTTCACTTTACCTATATCAATATTTGTTTTAATTCCTGCACCCCCACAAATGTTCGCCTTGTGAAAAAGCTTAGGAGCAAATTATTGATGCTAGCTTAACTACACCCTTGGAGGTTCCATGGGTGTAATGTAAACAATAATGATCTGTAATTTTGTCAAACTCTTTGTTTGCAACTACAAAGAGCCAAAATTTATAGCTGTTCTACAGCTAACTATCAACTCTCGGAAGTTAGATTGTGCAATAACTGAAACAATTAAAGAAAATGAACAAAACAGAACTTTGGGCACTCAATTTTACTGTGGATAACCTCCAAAATGGAGGAAAAAGCAGCAAGTGGGTGCCAATAGCATGTCTACTTGATTATATTGTTTGGAGAATCAAATACAAAGAGTGAATTACAACTTTACAGCTGTTCTTGCTCTGTCAAATCTTCTATGAACTGGAAGAGTTTTCCCTTCTCAGTAGATTCATACAAACGTTTCTTCAACCTTCTCCAATCCTTCTTGTGACTTTCCAACACCTATATGAAGTTGTTTGGGCCCCTCTAGTGCATTGGAAGCCTACTTTGGGGAATCGAACTGCCAAAAGTTGTGACTGCTCAACTCCTCTTACTGTTGACTGCATTGTGTTGAAACTACCACTTTCTGACAGTTATGACTAGCTCCGGTGGTTATAAAACTGTCCTGATGGTAACAAGACCACTGCTGTTGATTTTGAAACTGTTGCCTGATGACAATTGACACTTTCGACTGTCATAAAATAGTGAGTACTTGCATTATTCAAAACCTAGAAAAACTTTCAATTCTTATTCTTTACATCTTTTTGGATCCTTATGGATCATACCTCTATTCATAGACAGGCTTTTGGTCCCATGAAGCTCAGTGAGCCACTAAGTGAGGAAAGAATTCCCCCACTCTTTCCTTGGAGGACCACCAACCTTGCTTGATCATTTTTCCTTTGAGTCCTACTTTGCCAAGACCCTTGGACTTCTCTTTTGGTCTCTTTATTTCTGTTGCAGCATTGCATCCTTAGGAAGAATTACTTGTTTGTTGTAAACCAAGTCTTCCAACAAAGGCGGCGTCAAGTCTTCTATAAGAACCCTGCTGGTTCTAACCGTTGCCAACTGAATGCTGAGTGATGAATGCTTGTTTGTTTTGGTTTGAATTTTTTTGTGTTTTTGAATAATATATGATTTTTTGGGTATTTTTTTAAAATATAAGCCAAGCAATGACAAATGCAAGAAAATATGCAAATAAATGAAGCAACTGGAAATATAAGAGGCTGCAAGTGATATTTTATTATCTAGAGAAAAGTTACAAAGCTTTAATTTCAACTTTGCATACCTAGAATCCAAGAGCATTAATTACTTGTAAATCTGGAAGAGTTTGCACTCACTATGTTACCGGATTCGCTCAGGAAGGCCTCGGGTTCGATCCGGGTCCGGAATTCGGGTCCGGTTCGAAGAAATTCGGCTTGGGTCTGTATTTTGGACTGTGGGTTCGGCCAGGGTCCGGACCCATGACTGTGGGTCCGGACAGGGTTCGAAAATTTCAAACCCGGTTCGAACCCGGGTTCAATTCCGCGCCTGGGCGCGTTTTTCCAATTTTTTTTTCATTTTTTAAAGACATTTTTGACTCGTTTTTGACTTTTAGGGACTTTTTTATTATTTCTAACCCTAATACTTGCCTCAAAAACATGAAATAGGTAAAGTGAAACTCATTTACCAATTTGTGAATGAGAAAAAAAGATTTTTTGCCTCCATTGCCGAACTTTCTCTTTTGCTTGCACAAGCTGGAAGAGACTTGAAGGCTGATCGTAGATTGTTCAAAGTTGATTGTTGTGCTATTCCTAAGCACTTGCAAGTGTCTATTCGTTGCTAAGAAGATCGTAGAGCAAGATTTCTTCAAAAGAGGTAGGTTTTTTGATTATTTTTTTTACATTTTTTTTCACAAGTGAACTTCAACTCTTTTGTTTTGCTTTTTAATTATTGTTTTGTTTTACTTTTCATTCTTCTAAATGTCTATAACACATGCTCAATTTTTTCATTTTTTTGAAATTAATTAAGTCTTTTAGTTTCAAATTCAATGAATCAATACCAAAATTTCAATATGTTGTGCCTTAGGTATTCACTATTCCGTATTACAATGGCAACCAGTACCTCCTCAGGCTCAATCCAATCTCGTTTCAAAATAAACCCAGCCTCTCCCCTTTGGAAATATGTAGAAATGGTTCAGCAACTTCCAGGTGGTGGAGGATATGTTTGGATTTGTAGTCATTGCAATGTTCAATATTCAAGCTCATACAGTCGAGTAAAAGGGCACTTGTGCGGGATCCCTGAAACAGGCAACAAAAATTGTCCAGGTGAAGACAACACAGGCATTCCAGAACATATAGTTTTGAAATATATTGCTGAGCAAGAAAAGGCAGACCAAAAAACAACCGGTGGTAAAACAAGCCATCCTTTGAAGAAAGGATCTCGATCCATGAAACCCCCTACACCACCACCTTATTTTCCACCTACAGAAAGCCATCCATTTATGGACATCCCTCATGAGCAAACCATGCCCTCTTCAAATAAAAGATCTAAGGGACCGTTGGAAGCTTATTTCAGAATGAGGCAAGAGAGATTGCTGATCAAGACATAGCAAGATGTGTCTATGCCAATGGATTGGCATTCAATGTTGTTCGTTACCATATTGGCGTGGTAGAAATCTATTAATGAGGCTCAAAAGGGGTGATATAAGGGCCGGGTTTTGAAGGTCGTTGCACCTTATTGGAGAAAAGAGGTGAAACATGCATCGGACTCTTTGAAGCCCATAAGAGTTAGACCATAGTTCTGATGGATGGAAAGATACAAAGTAAACCCATTGATCAATGTTATTGCTGTGTCCCCTAAAGGGGCAATGCTTTTGAGAGTAGTGGATTGTGAAGGACAGGTGAAAGATGGTCCATTTATTGCTGACATCCTTTGCCAAGCTATTGAAGAAGTGGGCCATCAAAATGTTGTGCAAGTTGTAACCGACAATGCCAAAAATTGTAGGGCTGCTGGGTTATTGGTTGAGGAGAAGTATCCACACATTTTTTGGACACCTTGTGCTGTCCACTCCCTCAATCTAATGCTACAAAAAATTGGATCCAAAATTGAATGGATCAAATAGGTGTATGCCGAGGGCGAAGACATCCAAATATTTGTCACCAACCACCATATGACGCAAGGAATATTTAGACAATTCTCTAAATTGGAGTTGTTGAAGGTAAGTTAATTCTCAATATTTTTAAATTTTTGAATTTTCTTTTAATTTTAATTTTTAAATTTTGATTTTGTATATTTAAATTATATTTTAATTTTAATTTTGATTTTCAAATAGGTTGCCGAGACTCGTTTTGCCTCCAACACAATTGTGTTGAGACGACTTATAAAGGTTTGTGAGGCACTATGTGCCATGGTAATCAGCCCTAATTGGGTTGTATGGAGGCAATCTAGCAATGAAAGGGAAAATAGGAGCAAGCAAAGGATCCTAGATGATGGTTGGTGGGATCGTGTTGAGTATCTCGTCAGTTTTACCGAGCCCATACTGAGCATGATCCGTTACACTGACTTGGATAGACCTTGTTTGGGTGAAGTATATGATGGTATCGACTCAATGATTGAGAAGATGAGATCCATCATCAATGCAAAAGAGGAAGATCCTGAAGAAAAATTCTTCAAAGAGCTACAGGAAATCATGGTTGATAGATGGAACAAAATGACCACTCCCTTGCATCTTCTCACTTTTGCATTGAGTCCCAAATATTATAGCCCTGAGATACTTTCTACTTCATCAAGAGTTGCTTCATATAGGGATGGTGAAGTGGCCCAAGGGTACAAGGCAGCAATTCGTAGAATCTTCAGTGATCGTGACCAACATGATCGAGTGAGGGCTGAGTTTATGGCTTTTGCATGCTCTGGGAGTGTTGATCAGAATATGGATGCTCTTTGAGACAAGTGTAGGGTGGCTGCTCATAGTTGGTGGTACTTCCATGGGCAAGAATACATGCACCTCCAACCTATTGCAATAAAAGTTTTATCCCAAGTAAGTTTTATAATTTATATTTGTAATTTTAATTTTAATTAATAATTTTGTTTAGTTAATTTTTGTAACTCTTAACTATTTATTAATTTAATTTGGTCTTCATAGGTTGCTAGTTCATCCTCTTCTGAGAGGAATTGGAGCACATACTCCATCCACTCAATAAAACGCAATAGGCTACATTCAAAAAAGGCTGAGGACTTGGTATATGTGCATTCAAACTTGCGCCTCCTTACATACAAACATAGTTCCTACAAAGAAGGAGACACAAGGAGGTGGGATATTGAGCCAGAGCAGCTTGACTTGGATGCTTCCACAAGTCACTTAGCTGCACTTGATATTGATGATGACTATCAGCCTGAAGCAACTATTGAGCATGAGAGTGCTAGTGTCAGTGCTAGTGGTAGTGCTTGTGCGAGTGCCACTAATGCTCTTTGTGGTTCTACACAAAATGTAGCATCTAATGTTGCTAATGATGCTGCTTTTTTTGATGACCCATATGATTCAGATTGACATTGTAAACACTTGGCATATTTATGTTTGAAGTTTGAACTTTAATTTATAATTCTATATCATGACATTTGACTTTTGAGTATAAAGTGGTGGTGTATTTTTACTATGTTATTTGACTATTAATATGGTGGTGTATTCTGAACTTAAATACTGCTGCAAATATGTATATATTTTTGATTTTTATATGTTTTTGTATTACCGAACCCAAAACGAACCCAAACCCCCAAAAAAATTTTCCCGAACCAGCGAACCGGGTTCTCAAACCTGAACCTGAACCCAAAACCGAACTGGTAACTTAGGTTTGCAGCAATGCATGAGGCTGGTAAACAAAACGACCTGCTGCAATGAATAGATTCTCCACCACAAAAAGTATGCTAGATGCCTTTGCTAAACCCAATGCCTATGAAGGAAGAAATTAATGCCCAAAGAGAAAGGCGTTTGGACCTCTAGAGAACACGCCAGCCCTTGAAGTAGGTACAGATGGGGCTAGGGAAGATGTACGGCCTGATAAATGAAGTCAACAATGATAACAAGTGCTGCCACTAAACAATCTGCCTTTCCCAATGAAATTCAGTCTCAAACCCTCGATGAATCTTCGCAAATATGCTCTGTTTTGACTCCTGAATGAAGCCAAATCTTTAAGCAACCTTTAGATGGTGTTGTACACCCTCAAGCAGCAATGGCAATGAAGAATGGCTCGTTCTCCAATGCTG
Organism: Sequoia sempervirens; assembly: GCA_007258455.2. NCBI lineage: Eukaryota > Viridiplantae > Streptophyta > Pinopsida > Cupressales > Cupressaceae > Sequoia > Sequoia sempervirens. The sequence continues at coordinate 957 of VDFB02162383.1, read as the reverse complement.
GTACAACTCCGATTTGCAGAAACCCTTGGTCTCCTTCACAATACACCAAAGAACTCACAAGAGATAATTTATCAAATGCATAATGGATGGTTCGATTTCTTCTTTGGCTTCTTTATATATTTCCCTCAAGAGGTTGATCCCTCCAAAAATCCTTTTTGAATCATTTAAAATAATATAAAGTTTGCACTTTATCATAATTAAATATTATTTTGAAGTTGGTGCCCAAGTAATTAATTATAAGTGGCCCCCTTTTTAATGTCTCATGGCCCCATTTGACATAATGTGCAAATATAACTTATATTATGCTTTTTAATGATTAATTATTAATAAAGTCACCTTTATTAATAATTAAATAATATAACTCGCACAATAAACCCTATTCGTCCAAGCCAACTGAGAACTAGGATCAACACTGAAATCACCATATGTCCAGGTGCCCTGCTATATATAGTAACATTGAACTCTACTGCCTAGATGACTTACTATAAATAGTAAGTATGCCAATTTGAGTCCAAAAAACCTTCGCAAAGGCCTAATCCTGAACCAAACAAAGCATTGGAGAGAAGTAATGTCACCATTGACCAAGTAATTGCCTCTGAGGACCCTCTATCCATGTCCATTAGCCTACGAGGGTCAAAATAATAGGCTAACCCCTTTGCAACTGGAACTGGCTAAGAAGGGGACATTACATCTTCTTCTTCATTTAGCATGGATGGCTCATACAACTAGAGATTTTCACAATTGACCACTGAATGGAATCTCATGAAAAAAGGTAGGTCCAATTGAACGCATTCTCTTCAACTGCCTCCAAGATGCTAAATTGCCCATACCTCAAAGGCCTGGTCTTCTTGGCTTGTCCTTGTAACCACTCTTTGACTAGGGACAGCCACACCTTATCTCCCACTTTGAGATGATGCTCCACATGATGTTGATCATGCCTTGTTTTATACTTCAATT
>VDFB02162381.1:0-21826 GCA_007258455.2 Sequoia sempervirens | reverse complement strand
CTGCTGCGGTTAAAAGATTAGAGGGTACCTCGCATGCAGAAAAACAGTTCCGTGCGGAGATAATCACGACTGGCAGAATACAGCATGTGAATTTGATCAGGCTGTGGGGATTCTGCGTAGAACATTCACAAAGGTTACTGGTGTATGCCTACGTGCCCAACGGTTCCCTAAACTCCTTTCTTTTCTCTCAGTCGGAAGACGCAGAGAAGGTGTTGGACTGGAAGACCCGGTTTGAGATCGGATTGGGCACTGCACGAGGATTAGTTTACCTGCATGAAGAATGCAGGGATCGCATCATTCACTGTGATATTAAGCCTGAAAACATTCTCTTGGACGAGGACCCTAGCCCAAAGGTGGCAGATTTTGGGCTAGCGAAGCTGGTAGGTCGAGATTTCAGTCGAGTACTGACGACCACATGAGGAACTCGAGGGTACTTGGCTCCCGAGTGGATCGCCGGCCTTCCCATCACTCCCAAGGCGGACGTATACAGTTTTGGCATGACGTTGTTGGAAATTATATCCGGCCGAAGAAATCTGGATTTAAAGGTGGAGGAAAGTAAGTTGTACTTTCCTACCTGGGCTTCATCTCAAATTGAGAGGGGAAACATAATAGGCGTTGTGGATGCAAGGATAGCAAGCGAGGCAAATATCGAAGAGGTGAGAAGAGCCGCTGTGGTGGCTAGGCTGTGCATTCAAGACGATGAGATAGAGAGGCCGAGCATGAGTGAAGTGGTGAAGATATTGGAAGGCACGATGGAGGCTTCTGGAACACGAATTCTGAGTTCTCGACAGGTCCAAGTAGGGCAGGTAGACGACGACGACAACACTAACTGCGGTCAACATCCTTCCATATCAAGTGGTTCTGTACCCGCTAAACAGTAGCCAGTTTTAAATGAAAAGTTTATGATAGATAGGCTACCTATAGGAGGAACTTGCTGCCATGTTTTCTAATTAGTTAAAGAACCCCATCTTTATGTAGGAGTACGGAATAAATGAAGGTCAATAAGTATTTATACGTATATATAATTTTTTGTTTGCAGATTTTTATTATGAGTATTTTTGTTTTACATTTGAAGGATATAATTTATAATTAGCAAGTCAGTTTTATACTTGCAAAACACATTTCATAGAATTGGTATTCAATAGTTGCATTCAACATCTTATATCAAGTATTTTTGTATCCGCAAAATATTAGCCAGTTTTAAATGAAGGTTTATATAGGAGAAACTTGTTGCCATGTTTTCTAATTAGGTTTATGTAGGAGTACGACATATATGAAGGTTAAGAAATATTTTTTATCATCATATATGGACATTAATAGTTTGCATATTTTTATGATTTTCCGTGTTTTACTTTTTTAAGAAGGATACAATTTACAATTAGTAAAAGTTATTTTTAGGTTGATAGGGGAAACAACCCAGTAGTTGAGCATGTTCCAATAGTTGTTATACCATTTGTTGATTTAATGCCCAATATCTTTAACAATATTGAACCAATAGTTGTGACTTTAACGTTGTTAGTGTTGATGATAATTACCAATAATTGAATAATATGCATTCCTTAGATCTGAAAAGTGACAAATCATATGATGCCACATCAGTGCACCAATAAAACATGATTTAGTGCACAAGTATTGGTCTCGCTTTTATTTGGATTTTTTGGACACCTTGACAAAAAGCATGTTGATGTATCATCATATTTGATGATGTGGCTCTGAAACCTTAGTTATAAGTAGGGGAGTTGCCAAGCAAGCTGTTGTAAAAAAATGAGAATTTTTTTAAATTTCCACATAGGATTTTGAGAAGTACGAAGTTAGGGTGCTCAACTATCGAGTCCTCTCCCTTAGATATCTTTTAAAAAACTGAAAAAAATAAATTGAATTATGTCACATTTTTTCTAATATATAGTTTTTCTTTTGTAATCTATATTTTAAGACATGCTTTAAATTTTTTACATTCTTTATAATAGTAAAATAATGTTGATTGTAAAATATAATCTTTACTAAACAATATTAATCTTTTTTTATTGAAATTAGAAATCCAAAAGTAATAGTTGATTTTTATAAGGCAATAAAACTTTCATAGATAAAAATATTATTTAAAAAATTATAAAATTTTAACAATTCTTTGTGAACACCAAATCTACAATAAGCTAACACAAGACCAACAAAGAATAGTTAATAATGTTAAAAACACAAACCAAACATTCCCTATGAAATTCTTAGCTAAATCAAGATGAAAACATGAAAATGAGAGCATAGCAAATCAAAGACAACATGAAATCAACTCTAAGATAGTTAAACCTTCATCCCATTGGGGGATTGGTGCTCCTTTGATGTGGAATGAATCCCTTTCCCAATCCTTTTGATAAGATTTTATGACATATTGATGATCCAAAGTGTGAAATTTGATGCAAAATGATAACATAAACTAGCTAAAATGGTGAAAATGATGAAATGCTATGAGTAGAAATGTCTATAGTAAGAATGCTTCAAGCTATGGATCCATATTGTGTAGAGGAGGCCTCTATTTATAGAACTCAAGGGTTGAAGAATGAGAGAAATTGATGAATGTGGCATAAAAGAGGAACCAATAGGAATGCAACATTTGTCACAATTCCATTGGATGAGGATGGAGCACATTTTGGAAAATGTGTAGAGGAAAGGAGGTGTGAGAAGAATAAATGAAAATGGTTGAGGATTTGAAAGGTTGTAAGGAGAAGTGAAAAAATATGGTTGAGATGTAAGAGAATGTGGGTGAGGATGTAAGAGAATTGAAAGCCCTTGTAAAAGACAAGATGGCATGTAAGAGAAAATAAATGCTTTTTTAAGAGGTATTTATGAATGTGTAAGAGGCTTTGAGAAACCTTTGGAGGGAAATTCAATGGAGTGGTTGTTGAGAGGAATATGCCATTGTGAGGATAAATAGAGGTTCATCAGATAATTAAAAGAAAATATTTTCATGTGCAACTTGGTTAGTTGACCATGGGTTGATTTAACTCTTAAGGAGTTAAAAACTAGAGGATTTATTAATGATGATTAGAAAGTGATTTAAAGTTAATTAATTCATAATTAATTAACTTAGATGATTACGATATTTGATTTGATTTAATTAAATATCATGAACATTAGTCAGAAGAAGGGTGAATTAATCTAATAAATTTAATTATTTGATTAATAGTAGAAATTGTTGAATTTAACTAAATAATGTTGATTATTTAATTAATTGGTTAGTTCAAGGTGATTTATGAGAAAATGGTGTTAATTAATCAAAATCAGATGGTTAGTATCAATCATGACTTTTTAAGTGTCTACATTCTTATTATAAACATCAAAGTGTTTTAAAATAATAGAGTTCATTTAATTATATATATACCCTTTCATTACATTAAAATGTGTAGTCAAGAGATAATTTTATTCTAGAGTAAAATAAATATAAAATAATTAAAAATATATTTGTATTAATATATTATGTGAAAATTTATTTGATTACATTAGTCACTACTATTTATAAAAATAAACCACTTGGTCTTAAACTAGGGAGAACGAGGTTTCTAAGGAGTTCTTAAAATACCTCAAGGATATGTGAGGCCAAATCCTTAAGTGAACATGAATAATGTCAAATAGTCATGAGGAAAGGGTTACCAACCCTCCACCTTCACTTCCTTAAGGTATAATTTTTTTGGGAGATTAACCAAAATTGACAAGATTTCACTTCAAGAGGGGTTTCTTTCAATTCATACCCCACTCTTTATACTCCACTAGAACATGAGAGTTGAGATTGTCCCCTAGGATGATCAAATCTCTAGGAAACCCCCTTAAAAAGAATGATTCAAGTGTTTTTGGTCATCCAAGATTGCATGGAGTGCAACGAGAGAGCATACACATGTTGGGTTCCTTTGGATAACAATTAATAAAAAAACCTAAAAGAGATCAACTTAATATTTTGATCTACAAGATCACCCAAGGGTGTGAGGAGAGACCATATTCTTAAGAGGGTCTCACAAACATGGCATACAAGGTTATTTCCCCAATACTCTAACTTTATTACAACTAAAACAAGTGGAAAAGAGAATCTTGGATAAGAAAAGCTACAACAAATATATTAGTAGTTTGAAGATATTTCTTTGGATAACAATTTAGATTATGCTACAAAATTGGGTTAGAGAACATGATGAAGAAACCCTAGAAATAATGAACAAAATTCTTTAGTTTCAATTGGTTTTGGCAATTTGTTAAATTATGAAATCGTTAAAATGTAGAGTGCAAGTGCTAAATAGTGAAAATGTTATTAAAAGATAGAGTGCAAGCACTAAAAAGCACAAGCACTAAATGAAAAAGTGCAAGCATTGAACAATGGAACTATTGAACAATAGAAGAAAAAAATTACAAGAAAAAATTAATAGATATAGAAAAATAAGATATACCTAAACTCAAAAGTGTTAAACCATGAAAGTGTGACCTTAGAGGTTGCAAGGGATAAATGAAGTTACACAACCAAACTTGCAAGAAACTGTTAGATTTCTTGCAAAATAAAGACCTTGAAAAAAAAAAAGATGGTGATAAAGTTAGATACAACACATGGAAACATACGATGTCAAAGAACCTGTAAGGACTAGTTAGAAATAGACTAAAAAAGAGAGAAAAAAAAAAAACTAAAACCATAGTACAAGTGTCTATTTAAAGTACTAGTGAAAAGACTAGAGTACAAGAACCAAAGAATAGGGTGAAAGTGGTGAAATAAAAAGCTACGATGTCATAAATAAATAAAATGAAATGAGGAAATAACAAAAATATAGTGTAAACCAACCCTTTTTTACCTCAAATGACCTTGCTCCCTAGATTTAGCCAAAGTGAAGTGCACCCAATGCTCCAGTTGATTTACTCTTTTTTATGTGTGATGATGGTGGAATGTGGTTGTTTATGGAAACAAGATGATGTTATGATGATGGTGGATTGGATAGAAGTTAAGTAATCATGAAGTTGGGATGATAGTAGATGATAAAAAAAGAGAGTAAAGTCCTTCAGTTGTAGATTCTTGATAGTGGAAATGGAGGGTCAAGATGTAATATGAGATGGAGGGTTGATATTGAGTGAGGGGATTAAAGGATTAACCTTGCAACAAGTGTCAAAATATGGAGGCATGAGAATTCCATGTGTCATAGGTGTAAGAGATAAGTGTGCTCACACATATGTGAGCATGCACATAGGGAGGCTCATGAATGTGATAAGGGAGAGGTAGGGTGGCTACCTTACAACATGTGTAAGAGATATGTTCACACATGTGTGGAAAAAGGGTACTAGAGTAGGTAGACTAGGACACTTTTCAAATGATGGATAGTTTATATCTTTATCCATGTAGATGGATTGAATGGACAATGATTTAGAGTGAGTTGGAATTAAATATTAGGAAAAATGGTAATGGGGATCAATTATCCAAAATAATTCAATTAAGTCTAGGTACTAATTAATTGATATAGATGGAGGATTTGGGAGATAAGATTATAAATTTATTTAATTAAGGTGGGGGATAAAGGTAAAGGATAAATTAATTAAATAAATTATAATTATTTAATTAATTAATTACTAGAATAAGGTAAGGTGAAGTGTGGTCGAGTATGAGCTAATTTTTGTGTCTATATTAATATCTATAAAAATTTAAACATTATGTTTTCATATAATCTTGTAGCTATTATTGAAACAACGAAAAAATGGGTGGAGATGATTTCACATGGTTTAGGACATAGAGCAAACCCACTTTCCAATTATCTCATTCAAGGATAAGCCTAAAGATATCAATGCAAAAGAGAAAGAGATCTGACAATAGGGTATCCTAGGGTATGTTTAGAGATTAATTGAGGTTGAATGAGGGGTTCAACACCAAGCTAGGGCTTGGAAAAATGTATGAAATACAAGATCTAATGATTGATATCAATGATGCATAAAACCTCACTAAATGAATTATAAATGCAAATAAATCAAAATAGTAAACTGGAAAAGTACAGAGGATCACCTGGAAACCTAAGAGAGCTTGAATGGAGGCCTAAAATGTTGAATAACCTAAAATTTAGGCCTACTAGGACTCATAGTCTAGTCTGGGCATATCAGTCCCAGATCTAGTTTTCTGTGCAGGAACTAGTTTCTAGAAAAAGAGTATCTAAAACTGCCAAAATTTAAAAAATGAACTAAACTAGGACTCATGTGCCAAGAATCTAGTGTATGATTCTAGTTAGGGTTTTCTAGAACTTTAATTTCTAAATTTTGTCTTCAATGTCTACTATGTCCTTCCCAATTACATTTTGAATATGAAACCCTGATTTTGGGGCTATAGGTGACATTTTAATGAAGACTACAACTTTGCAAATGAGTGGACAACTCCAACAACTTTCTCCAATATTCAAAGGTCCTTAATGCTCCAATACACTTAGATCTGCAATCGCACATGTAAAGAGGAGAAAAACTTGTTTATTTTTAGTGAATAGGGGTTTTCCTTGGTCAAACTCCTTTAAGGTAATTAAACAAAATTATGAGATGTAATGAAATGAGGGTATGAAACATGAAATATGGGACATGAAACATGAACAATGATACCTTGAATGCTACCTTGCAAATGATGCTTTGTAAATTTGCATATAGCATGAAATGGCCATGAAGGATGTAGATCTAGATCTTGAGATAAGTGTAGAACAATGGTTGACCTTGGATCTTGAATGCAACATCACAACACTAGCTCAATGTCATGCTTGTTTCTTAATAATCTTGAAATGATGATGGATCTTGAATTACTGCAACAATTGATGAAGAATTATGCACTTGAATGCCTTAGAAATGATCTTGAATGCTCTCTTAAATATCTTGTAAAGTATTGGAATGCTCAACTCTTGAGTGTTTGACTTGATATTATGAAGGCTTATATGAAATAATGATTTGAGACCTCATTTATATAGGAAATCCATCTAATATCTCATTAATTGGATCCCACGGGCCAACATTCATGAAATTTAAAATCAAAACCCAATTTTCCCACTCAAACCCTTAAAAATAGGCCAAATGGAACTCATACGCCATCTATGGCATATGGGTCCCACTTGGGTGGGAATCATACGCCCAAGGTGGTGTATGGGTCCCACAAGGGCTTTTTGGAGAGAGAAAGTGTTGGGTTGTTAAGAAATTAAGTCTATTTGTCAATATTGTCGGGATTTTGATTGAAATATGCCTTGGGATGCACAATATAGGGTCTTAGGGGCCTATTAATTATATTATTAAGGTTATAATGAAAGAGGGCCCAAATTTCAATGTGAAAGTGTAAATAAATATATTTTACATCAAATGAAGGAAAAATCAAGTCAATTTAGCTTAGAAGGGCCCAAAATCCCATGTGAATGTGTACAACACATTACAACACTAGAGTAGGTCCACTTTAGTTTACGAGCCTCCTAAATTTAATGTGAAGGTGTAAAAAAATATTCTTTATAAAATTAAATTAAGGAAAAGTAAGGTTTATTTAGCTCAAAAGGGCCCAAGACCTAGTGTGAATGTGTAAAATGTATTACAACACTAGACCAAGGGGATGTTAAGTCCTATTGTCATTAATTATTCCCAAATCAAGCAAGGAAAAGGCATACTTTTTCTATTGACCAATTTACCCCCCACTTTAGTGAGAGAGTGAACTTGTTTCAAACTCACATCAAAGTAGACATTCAAGAGGGGTGCAAGTGTACCGATGTAGATGGTTTAGGATGAAAAAGATCGAGGAGGTGTTCAAGCTGCCAAGATCCAAGATCCTAAGTCAAGCTAAAATAAGCACAAAAGGACACACACAATGTGTACAATATGCGGCATCAAGATACACATTCATGCAATGTCAATAAAAAGAAAGAAAAACAAAAACAAGCAAAAATAAGAAGAGGTGGATCAAGCCTCGACTATTTTTTTGACATGATGTGGATCATATCTAAGTTGTCTATCCAAAAATGTACACTCACTCTGAGGCAATGAAACTTCAAGTTGTCCAGTGTGTGAGTAATACACGAAGGTGAGACATATACACATAGTCGGTATGGACTCACACACAAACACGAGTGGCTAAGGGAAAGTCATGCCTCAGATCAGCTTCCTATCAAACCATACCAAAGATATACCTCCTGATAACTTTGATAAGGTGCCACACAATAATAATCTTCAAGCTTCATGAGACAAGAAAAACTTTGTATGCTTAGAGCTCATGAATAAACAATGAATTTCAAGCTTCATGAGGCAAGAAAAACTTTGTATTATTGGAGCTCATGAACAAACAAGATTACACCATGTGAAATAGTGTAAGGTATGTTCAAAGGTATTTTCTTAGTTCATGTAAGGTCTCTTCTTAGAGAACACTGTGCCTAATATCTCCAAGAGAGGACAAATCAAAGGAATATCACACTCTTGCAGGAAATCAAACACAATGACACCACCAAGAAAAAGATGCATGTCACAAGAAGAAATAAAATCATGCACAATGAAGCATAAGTGTGGATGTATGCCCCCACTTTAAAGTAGTTGCTAACACCATTGCTATGAGAAACTGCTTTAAAGTAGAAGACATGAAAGCTTATTTGGAAAGCCCTATTCCAAGTCATAAGGTTTTGAATTGAACGCATTATCATGTAATAAGTATGTCACATGTAAGCTAATCCCAAGGTGCCGTCATCCACATCCTGAAGCTTTATCTTTTATGTACCACATGAAAGGTGGTCAACTAGCCAAAAGAGACAATGTCAAGGACAGGGAGGACAAGCAGTTGACCAACCCCTGGGCAACTCTAATTTTTAGTGTAGGACAAGGATGAGCTGAATAGGATGAAAATAAGTTTCCAACTAGAGGAATCCAGGGTGCTTCAACATAAGGGAGGAGTAGGTCACACCCCTGGGTGATGTTGGAATTTTGTTACTTAAAGCCCACATTCATTAGTAGAATGACCCATGAACTATGTGGGATATGTGTAAACATGCAACCTTGTCATGGGTGCTACCATGCACAATGGGTTACACTTTGGGACATCCTAATTTTGTCCAAATAACATATTTTTAGGGAAATACAATGATTTATGACTTTAAAGGTTCCATTTAAATTATTTTAATTAAAGAGGGATCGACTGCAACCCCCCAGATCAAACCCCTTGGAAAGAACCTTGTTAGATTTAAACCATACCTATAATTGAGTCTCCTCTACACCTATCAAAATGTTGATAAAAATCACTTTTGATTTACCTTTTGGGTGATGAAATGAATTCATTTAAAACTTATGCTTTGTAAGCCCTGTGAGCCTCCTTTGGCTATAAGCTTCCTAAAAACTATAATTTTAAAATATGTTTAATTTGATTATTATATTTATTTTTATTTTTAGAATGTAGGATTTTCAATGAACATCAAGTTCTTTATTTCACACATATGAAAAAATAGAAAATAGAGAAAAAAAATTCTAAAAAATACATGTGCCCTAGGTATTGATGTCCTTATTCCAACAAAAAAGAATAAGTTAATTCAAATGAATACAAAAAAAGTTATGTGCCGAAGTACACCTCTGTCCAAATTATAATTACGCTGACTTGGAAAATTAATTAGAAAAAAAATATGTAACAAAAAATTATGAAAAAATAACCATCCCCTAGATATTGGTGTGAAAATTTTTCATTTTAAAAATTAGAATTGTATCCTATCTATAAAAAAATTTATGGGTGCCAAAGTGAACATCACTTTTTTAAAATGCTGATTAGTAGAAAAAATAAGTTATTAAAAATTACATAAAATGATTCACAATTTATTTTTTATTTTTTTTAAAAAAATATAATTAGAATCTACACAAAATATCTAACAAATAACTAGTTTGATTCATCTTCAAAACCTTAATGGTTTAGCTGCTATAGGTGTAAGAAAGGAATGTCCTGGGTGAAAATCCCTAATTTTAATGTCAAGTTTGGGCAAAAAATTGTAACCCATTATTGTGGGTATCAATTTCATAAAATTCATTTCATGTTCTTGGAGGGAGGGAGATCAAATGATCTTGGAGGAGTATTGAAAAGATACTCTCTTGATCAAAGGTAGAAAATGTTCCTTTATTTTGCGAAAAAAGATATCTCTTGCTTAGTACAAGGTGTCATACCTACACAAGACTCTTTAGATTGTGAGATTTTGTCCTCACCTTTGCAGGGGGTGTAAAATCTATTGAATTTAAATAATTAGTATTTTGTGAGATGACATTGACACTAAGTGAAGATTTCTTTGTTTTTTCATGTCTACTAATGGTAAAGTTGGCTTAGAGGAATCTTTTGTAATAGTGTTGATGTTAAGTGAAGGCTTGTTTGTTTCTTTCGAGAGGCAAAAACCAAGACCACTAGTCTTTTCTTGTGTGTTAGGCTCTATAGGGACACATATACATTGTTCTCTACCACCGCATCCTTTTCCACTATAACCAAGTTGTTTCATCATTTCATAACCTTTTCCATAAAGATTCTTCATCGCTTTTGGATTCGGTGGTTGCTCATAATTAAGTTCATCAGAGTTTGTTGTGCAATTTTCTTTTTCTTTTAAAGTGGTTGAGGTGGATGGTTTCGAAGGGTCTTCTGAATTTGTGTTGACATTAATTATTTTTATTTTCCCTTTTTAGACTCTTTGTTTATGATCTTGTATTCACCCATGAATGTTGGTTCAAAATTCAACAATCCCAAATCATCTAGTGAGATATAATTGTGACGGGTTTAGAACACCTATCTTTTTGTTGTTCTTGCATGGGATCTACTTTTGTAGTTGGTGTCCATATTTTCAAAGGATTTTCCTTGTTTTTCTCAATGTTTAAGAAATTGTTTGGGTCAGGGTCAACTTCAAGTGTGTACAATTTATTTTCATAGATGTACTTTATTTTATAATGAAGGGTAGAAAGAACCCCATTGCATGAGTCCATGGTCTGACTAAAAGGATATTATATAAAAAATCATGAGGAATAACATGGATCGGTGTTTCTAATATGACCTTTCTAGTTGTAATAGGCAAAGTGATCACACCAAGTAGTTGTTTTCCTACATTGTCAAATCCCTTAATAGATAAAGAATCAGGTTGAATTTTTTATTTATCCACACCAAGCCTATCCAAAAGGTTGACGCTACACACATTAAGAGTGAAGCCATTGTTGAAAAGGGTTTTCTTTATGCCAGTTCTTTTGTAGTGAATGATTACCATGAAAGAATCATTGGGTATGTGTAGTATCATCATGGAAAAAATAGGCACTTAAGTGGCAAAAAATTCAGAAAATTCAGAGTTAGGCAACTTGACATAAAAATTTGAATAAGTTATCTATATTATTTCAAAAATATGTAAGAATAGAATCTGTAGAAAATTGAATGTAGTTTCTAAACTACTAAGTTTGTTTAAGAAATCTCTTTGGTGAAAATTTGAAATTTTAATGTAGTGGTACTTAAATTTCAGGGAAAAAATAAGTAGGTGCTTGTCTGACCACCCTAACCACAATAAAATGATAATATGTTTTATAATATTTTAGGATATAGAGGACTCATGTCCTCCATGTGATGTATATATATTTTAATTTTTTCCAAGTAAATAATTAATTATGAATTTTTATTTACAACTTTTAGAAATATAAAATTGTATGTTTGACCACCTTAACTTGTCAAACTTCATAAAATTCATTTTCCTTTTTAAATCCTATAGTGTACAAAGCATAGTGTGATGCATGTTTTGGATTCAAAAAAAATGTAGATACCATTTGAAAGTTGTAGATGTTTTTCAATCAACATATCAATCAATACTCTTAGTTGTAATTTGAATAGAAAAATGAATAATAATTACTTATTAAATTCAAAGTAAAACATAATTTATATTGGCAAAATATTATAATCTCCTTTAAACCTCTTTTGTTTCCATCAAATCTTAGTAAAAAAATCTCATTTTCACCACATACCCATCATATTGCCACTTTTTGGCCCATCATGATCATGCACACTCCCCATTTTGTTTTTGCACTTCCAAACCTGGGGGAGTTCACTTTGGAGGAAAACAATGTCAGCATTTATTCCTTGGATCATTGTTGCTATGTCATTCAGATTTGAACTAGAGGGGACCACAACTTGTTGCAAAGCTGTTTGAAGGATAGTGTGATAATTAGGTGAATTCTGAATTAGGTCCCATAGGGATATCTTTGTAGGAGTATTCTTAAGTTGTTTGATAAAATCATACTCCTTCCCACTATGTGAAGGAAAATGAGGAGGACTGGATAAGATAGGATTAGGAAATGGGAGGGATGTTGAAGGTGTTTTTCTTGGTTGTAGATTGTTTCTAATATTATATGTATGAGCAATGGTAGTATGACTCAACTGCTGCAAAATATTATTATTAGGTGGGTAGAGGACAAGTTTGGGTTTGTTTTGAGTTTGAGGTTTGTGTGAAGGTGGGTAAAGGATTAGAGGACTCTTAGGATGTCCCATGGTCTAGGTAGGAGGTCCATTAATCGATGAGGATCTAATAGGAACTTGTGCATTCATAACCTCAGTGGTCTTGGTTTGATATATTTCTAATCAAGGGAAATCTAGTTTTATCTTTTCACCATAATCCAAGGAAGTCACATCACTGTTATTATCATTTTCTTGCACCATGATATCCTCCCTAGGAGGATATTTTTTTAGGAGACCTACAAACCAAATTTTCTTGACATTCAAGGATTGGAACTATTCCAAATTACTTCATCGCAAGTACGGGAATGATCAATGGTTGAATTGTCTTGTTTATCAATGATGGCATTCTCTTGTTCAATAATGTCTTTCTTAGGGGAAGATGGGAAACTAAGACTCTCATGACTTTCATCAATTTTATTTTCTAACATCAAAGTATCTTCTTCACAACTAGGAAAGATACTAGGAGAAGAACAAATGCGATTGTCAAGATTGTCCAAATTTTCACTCCCTTGTCCCATAATGTTTTCCAAAATAGGATACCTAGGGGAAGAAACATAAAGAGGGGGTTCATAGACCTTAAAGGCCTGATTATCTAACACCAACATATCCTCATCACTTACAATATTATCACAAGAGGGGAATATGTTGGGAGATGGATGTAGACTAGTTGAAGTTTCAATGGTCTCTTGTTGGGTTATGTGATCATTATGATTACCTATGGTTGTGTCCTCTTGTTAATTAATGTCTTCCCCACTAAGAGAGGTAAGAGGGGAGAAACAACTATGACTCTCAAAACTCACATTGATTGGTTCTTCTAACTCCAAAATATCTTCTTAACAAATAGGAGAGATATTAGGAGAAGAACAAATATGATCGTTAGGATTGTCCAACGTTGTATTCTCTTTCACTAAAACACTCTCATAGGAAGGGGATATTAACTTTTTCTTAGCATGCCTAGAAAGGTAAGGTACTAACATTGTTTGAACAAAAATGAAAAGCACTTATAACCATTTTATGCAATGCTTCAAGAATGTCAACAATGTATATCCAAAGATGAAAAGTACTTTTAACCAATGTATTCAAAACTTTAAGAATGCAAACATTGTATATCCAAAACCGAAAAGAACTTTTTATCAAACTTATGTAAAGTTTTATGAATGTAAACATTGTATATATGAAAAAGTGAAAGTACTTTTATCCCTATGATGCAAAGTTTCAAAAATGTGAACATTTTCAGATCTTATGATTTTTTCTATTAAAATGATTTAAAAAATGAAGTTACCCTAAATTGATGTTTTTGACCTAGATGCACAAAACAAAAGTTACTAAAAATTTCCAGACTTATACTATATGTTACTAGCAGGCTTAGGAAGCATATAAATGAGGTTTTTAGTGATGTAAAAGGTAGTTTAAAATCTGGACTAGGACTAGATTGCCCAAAGGAGCGTATGAGTCCTAGTTAGGGATTTTTTCATAATTTTCAAGAAATTTAAAGTGTTTTCTATACTTTTTGGTTTGCATGATCTGTAGACTAAATGTAAATGTAGTTTTCATATGATTTTCAATGATTTGAGATGAAAAAATGCAACCTATATGCACTTTCACTAATGCAAGAATTAGAAACCCTAGAATGCCAATTAACTAATACAAACCCCAATGCAATGTTAATGCAAGCAAGATCTAGGATGATGATACACTCCAAATAAGACTTATTGTGTTCTAAATGTAGATTCACCAAAATGAAACAACGAAAAATGGGTGGAGATGCTTTCGTATGGTTTAGGACATAGAGCAAATCCACTTTCCAATTATCTCATTCAAGGATAACCCTAGAGATCTCAATGCAAAAGAGGAAGAGATCTGACAATAGGGTATCCTAGGGTATGTTTAGAGATTAATTAAGATTGAATGAGGGGTTTACCACCAAGCTAGGGCTTGGAAAAATGTATGAAATGAAAGATCTAATGATTGAACTCAATGATGGATAAAACCTCACTAAATGAATTATAAATGTAAATAAATTAGAACACTAAACTAGAAAAATATAGAGGAGCACCTGCCAACCTGGGACAACTTGAATGGAGGCCTAAAATGATGAATAACCAAAAATTTAGGCCTACTAGGACTCATACGCTAGTCTGGTCATATCAATCCCAGATTTGGGTTCTTGTGCAGGAACTAGTTTATGGAAAAAGAGTATCTAAAACTGTCAAAATATGAAAAGTGACCTAAAATGGGACTCATACTCTAGGACTAGCATATGAGTCCAGTTAGGGTTTTCCAAAATTTCAAAGTCTCAATCTGGTCTTCAATGTCTGCTCTGTCTTGCCCAATTAATTTATGGATCTCAAACCCTGATTTTAAGGTTATAGGTGACTTTTTGGTGAAGATTACAACCTTGGAAATGAGTGGAAAACTCCAACAACTTTCTCCAATCTTCAAAGGTCCTTCATGCTCCAAGACACCTAGATCTATAATCACACAAGTAAAGAGAAGAAAAACTTGTTGATTGTTAGTGAATAGGGGTTTTCCTTGGTCAAACCCATTTAAGGTAATTAAACCAAATGATGAGACAATGAAATGAGGGTATGAAACATGAGAAATGATACCTAGATTGATGCATTGTAAATGATGCTTTATAAATTTGCAATTTCTAACATGAAATGACCATGAAGGATGTAGATCAAGATCTTGAGATGAGTACATAGAACAATGATTGACCTTGGATCTTGAATGCAACATCATAACACTTTATCAATAACATGCTTGATGCTTGATAATTTTGACATGATGATGGTTCTTGAATTGTTGTAACAATTGATGAAGAATTATGCCCTTGAATACCTTAGAAATGATCTTGAATGCTCTCTTGATGATCTTGTAAAGTCTTGGAATGCTCAAATCTTGAGTGCTTGACTTGATATCATGAAGGCTTATATGAAATAATGATTTGAGACCTCATTTATATAGGAAATCGATCTAATATCCTATTAATTGGATTCCACAGGCCAACATTCATGAAATTTGAACTTAAAACCCAAATTTCCTACTCAAAACCTTAAAAATAGGCTAAATGGGACTCATACGCCATTTGTGCCATATGGGTCCCACCTGGGTGGGACTCATATGCCCAAGGTGGCATATGGGTCCCATAGGGGCTTTTTGGAGAGAGAAAGTGTCAGGTGTTAAGAAATTAAGTTTATTTGTCAATATTGTCAGGAATTTGATTGAAATATGCCTTGTGATGCACAATATAGGGTCTTAGGGGCCTATTAATGATGATATTAAGGTCATAAATGCAAGAGGGCCCAAGATTCAATGTGAAAGTAGGGAAAATTAAGTCAATTTAGATTAGAAGGGCCCAGAATCCCATGTGAATGTGTACAACACATTACAACACTAGATTAGGTCCACTTTAGTTTACAAGCCTCATAAATTTAATGTGAAGGTGTAAATAAATATGTACTTTACAACATTAAATTATGGAAAAGTTAGGTTTATTTTGCTCAAAAAGGGCCCAAGACCTAGTGTGAATGTGTGAAACACATTACGACACTAGACCAAGGTGATGTTAAGTCCTATTTGTCATTAATTATTCCCAAATTAGGCAAGGAAAATGCGTACTTTTTCCATTGCCACAATTATATAAGTGAAATTTTGAGGCAATTTTAATCAAGAAATGTATTGAAAAATAATTTTTTACTATATTAAAATAGAGAAACAATATGAAATTAAAATTAGTAGGAAAAAAACAAGTAGAATAGAATAAGCATGGAATAAAATAATTCATACTTTTTCTATTTTTTCTTCAAATATTTTATCTAGCTAAAAGTATAGACTTGGATAGAACTTACTAAAACATATTTCAAGAATAATTTGGTATTCATGGTTTAGATAAAAGGGAGTTGTACCTATTTAGTGTAGAGTAGGAAAAGTGATCCTAAGTTCAATTAGGTTAACTAAAATTATCTCCTTTTCACTTGACTCAACATTTAAACATAAACTAGAACCAGGGTTTAATGATTAGCTTTTTGCCACAAGAGCCAACCTCCTATGGTTTATGTTATATTGAGTGGTACGAGGAAGAAATATTTGGTGTGTGATTTTATAGGCATATTTGACATGTAATCCTAGATCTAAATATGTAATTTATCACACAAACGAAAAAGGAAAGTAGCAAAATTGACCTAGATTTGAGGAATGACAATAGTGACAAACCTAGAGTATGAATTTGAGTCTGAATTGGTTGGTCTAGGGCATGATACACCCTAGAATAAACTCTTTCTTTTTTGAAACTTAATGTTTTAAGATGTGGATTAAGGTCTACAGTCTATTT
Organism: Sequoia sempervirens; assembly: GCA_007258455.2. Classification (NCBI taxonomy): domain Eukaryota; kingdom Viridiplantae; phylum Streptophyta; class Pinopsida; order Cupressales; family Cupressaceae; genus Sequoia; species Sequoia sempervirens. Next base: position 5,051 of record VDFB02162381.1, on the reverse strand, counting down.
TTTGAGATTGTCACTTGTTGAAACATCTAGATCTAACCTACACACATGAAAATAGGGGAAAAGGTTGTGTTGTATAGGGGCTTGCCTAAGTCAAACCATGTTTTGATATTTTTACGTCCACATAAAATAATTGATGATGATTAAGATGGCATGCCCTAGGCTAGACAAAGGTTAAGACAATAATAATTGACTAAAATTGATAAATTACAAATGATAATGTTACCTTGATGTAAAAAAACTTGAAAAAGATATGCCACAGACAAGTTGATTGATGAACACCTTGATTGCTTGATAGACCTACAAAATGTTAGCTCACATACACAATAGACTGTTGAAGCTAGCATGTAGAGGATAACTTAATTCTTCTCCATAATTTCCTTCTAATTGATCTCCCTCTCTCTAAATTGATTTCTAATCTTCAAAAATGAGAGAAAAATATGCTTATATATGCATTTTAATGAATATTCTTGGGTAGGAGCTGACTTGGAGTCATTTTCAAATCATAAAAGGTTGTGAATAAAAAATTTAAATATTTAAAAATATTCTTTTTGGTCTAGGGAAACCTAGCACCTATGATAGTACTTTTTGGCCTAAATTTCTACGAATGACAGGGATTTAAATATATTTGATTGATTTGGCCCTAAAATGAGTAAATTATTTTTACAATTAATGTCATAAGGGTGATAATTTTTTATGCTACAGTTAGCCCCCACTTTAATGATAGTATGATCCTACATTCATACTCACACTAAAGGAAATAAAAATGCTAAAAAATAAGATGACATCAAGTTGAGGGGTGTACAATCCCCCAACTTAGGATCTCATCCATCCACAAGATTAAGATGCAAAGCCTACACAACACATCCATAAAGAAAACAAACACATAAAATACATGAAGAAAACATGCAAAGAACATGAAACAAACACACAGAATATACCAAGGAGACACATAAAAGATGTACAAGGAAAGAAAACAAATCAAAACACATAGTCAACACAATACCAAAAATAATAAAAATAAATCATAAAAACAAGGCTAGTAAGCTAAAAAGGATTCAAGTCAGTAAGGTAAAGAGACCTCAATCTTAAATTTGTCTCAATACCAAGCATCATCAGGGTAGGTGCATGAAGATGGGTAGCAATTTTGTGGTCACTTTTTTTTAAAAAGTTGAAAACTCATAACATGAGCACGTTATAATGTGCTTGCATTATGGCTTGGTATGTCGAGCCTGAGGCTCAACCACTACAAGCCTATAACATGAGCGCATTATAACGGGCTCACGTTATGACCTAATAAAAGAAAAAAAAAGTAAAATGAATTCATTTTTATTTGTCATTGTGTTTTTCTTTCAGCATGTGGCCAAAACCCCCATTATTCCATGCTCGCTTTCTAGGAGGAGAAAATTTATGGATTTCCTCATCAACGATTGCTATTTCATCACCAAGATGTCGCCACATCGATGAAGAAGTGTGAGAGGTAAGGACTATTTGCTTTTTGTTTTGAATTTGTTAGCTGTAGGTTGAATTTGTTAGTTTTAGGTTGTAGTTGATTTTTAGTTTTTTGAATTTGTAGAATATGCAAATCAACCTACAAACCCTCAAAATCCTCAGCAAGTAGAGTAAAAAAATCCTCAACAACAAAATCAACCATAACAACAACCTCCTCCACCAATCTCTCAACACCCTCCTGGCACTCAACAAAATTTAATGAGTGAAATTGAGAACAAAAAAACCCAAATTAAGGATTTAATCAGGAGGTTAAGTGATCCAAACGGTTAAACCGTGGAAAGAATGACCCTGGCAACTTCATTGAAAGATATGCTAAAAAATGTAGATTCAATTAGTAAACAAATAACTCAATGGCAAGATAGGAGGCAGGTGGCTAGGGCATATTACACGGATAAATTATCATATCAAGGTGTAAAGGATTTAAAAATTACAAAAGAGGATTTGTGCTCATTATTCATTGACCCACGCACAAATAAAAATCTTACCCTCAATGCGAAGAGGTTTCCTATTCATTAGTGCCACTACCAACAAATTAGAAACTTTTTTTTATGATAGGTGCTACTTGGTTTTTGATTACCCACTGTGCAAAAATTGTGAAGTCCCGTAGTATTTCCTTAGGAAACTATATGTTGAGTTCATCTTGAACAAAATCCCAAATTATTTTGATATGAGGGACTTCCAGGGAAGAGGTGGGGTGTCGGCACAAGATAGACACAGTGCACAGTCGGATCCTACATGGCAAGTGAGATGACCTCTTGCTAGGCTACCCCATGAGTACATCATCATGCCTTCTATCGCGAAGGAGAGTGCTGATGTAGAGACTTTGTAGGCCATCTAGGGGAGTCTTTGAGAGGTGGGCTTCGATCCCATGTGTGTCAATCTTGCAGGGTGACTTGTTCATATGGCCCCATCGACACTCAAGAGGCTACTACACAAGATCCGTCTGTAGCTATGGAGATGGAGAGGGCAGCTGAAATTTTGCATGACGTGTATGGCATTGATACTGAGGTTAAATATAACATGTTCATTGAATTTAATTTATTAAATTTTGATTTTGAAATGCAAGATTAACTAATTTATTTTTATGATTTTAATAAACTTGCAAGGTCACACTATTGATAATGGATACACTGACCCAACACCTACTTATTTTTGTAGTACAACTATTGGTGGGGTATGTAACTAGTAAACAATTATAAGTTTATTACATGTTAATAGCATTTTTTTACGAATGGTATTTTAATATGTGATTTTGTATGTTGAATAGGCTAATATTGGAGGTTTCAAAGGAACACCTCCTAGTGCCATTGGATTTACCCAAACCTACACACAGGTAATAGAATAAAGAGTTTAACTAATAAATTGTACTTAATAGATTTGTGTAGTTTATATTCATATCATTGATTATGTTGCATTGTACATCATTCAAACTCAAAGCATTACTTCACATTCCATAACTAATAACTAGATGTTGATAGATGAAAAAATTTCAACTACAATATAGTTGTTTAGAAATTCAACATAAGCAGTGATGCAATTATTTCACATAGCATAAGTAATAAGTCTAGGAGCAACTTCCAATTACATTTGCTTCTCACCTTTTTGCATTTTTACAACATTGATTGACAACTTTTGTTAAGATTCTACAACTTTACAATTTATGCCTAAAATGATTACCAAAGACCATTACAAACTCAAAAATTGCTAATTAAGCCTTATTACATCATGAAAATACCTATACAACCTTAAAAACCTAAATTTTCCTCATGGAGGCATGCTCTTGTAAAGGTGCACCTGCATCACTTTTTCAAACAGCTAACCACCTTTTCTATGCTACCACATTTTCCATACATGTCTACCAAAGAATTTTATCAAATAGTTCATTGCCTCACTACTATGGCTAAAAGCTTAAAAAAGGTGCTTTCCAACAAACTATGAATGCTTGGAAAAAATATATCAAAGCATAATAGTAAGCAATAGCATAGACAAGGTAGTTAGTAGTTTGAAAAAATGCCTTGAAGAAATGCGGTCTCATGGTGATGGAATGCCATTCCATCACCATGAGACCAAATTTATTGGAGGCATTTCTTCGAACAACTCACCACCTTTTCTATGATACCACATTTTCCATACATGTGTACCAAAGCATTTTATCAAATTACTCACTTCCTTGCTACTATGGCTAAAAGCCTAAAATAGGTGACTTCCAACAAACTATGGATGCTTGGAGAAGTTTTTATCAAAGCATAATAGTAAGCAATAATACCATAGAGAAAGTAATGAACTATCTAAAAAAATGCCTGAAAGAAATGCGGTCTTATGGTGATGGAATATCATGATGTGCATTTGTTTGTAAAGGGATTCCATCACCACGAGACCCCATTTCTTTGAGGCATTTATTCAAACAGTTCACTACCTTCTCTATGCCACATAGTTATCATACATGTCTATGAAAGCATTTTATCAAACAGTTTAGCAGCTTGCTGCTATGGGTAAAACCCTAAAAACACATGCTTTCGAACAAGATATGGATAGGGAAAATAGTAATCATGATAGTTAAAAATATGTAGTTTAATAAGTACTCAAAATTTTGTTCATTATCTCATACATTATAAGTCATGACGTGGATCGCTATTGTAGTTTTTGTGATTGAATAATTTTTTTTTTATCTTTAGATGTTGGAGGTGGAAACACTTCCAAATGCGTTATGAGGGCAATGAGGATCAGTGTTTCATCCACTATACAATCCTATTCTATTGTGGAGGTGGTAAAATTCTCATTTCACCCCCAATTTACATTCATTGTTGGTAGATGTTATTCTATAAAAAATCAAACCATTATTGATTCATAGTTTAATTCCCAATTTGGATGGGTTATGTGACTTGAGCATGCCTCAACATGGCTGTGAGAATATTTCCTCATGGATGAGTGGTCGAGATGGCGTAAGTGATTATTTTGTTAAATATATCATTTTTATAATGTAATTTATATATTAATGTCTTTACTTCCTATTGTACAATAGTTAAAACTTCACCAAGAATCCAAACACTAGGAGGAGGCATGAGCACTCCTCAAGCACAACACAAATGAGTGGCAGACTTATTTCCATCAGATCAACAAGCAAAGGGAAGAATTATTTCTAGAGCATGGAGAGAAATGACTCTTGATTCCAAAGTCCTTTGTTGTATGCCTACATGGCAGTTTTGTACATATTTTGTATTGGGTATATTTGACATTGTATGCCTATATGGCATTCTCGTAAGCCTATATTCCTATTTTGTACCTATATTTTATACTTATATCGACATATATTGATGTATGCGTACATGGCTATTTTGTTAATACAAATCTTTTTTATTGATGGTGTCCATATTTGCATTATAAATTCATGGTTCAATAGATATGAGTTACATGTATTCAAGTGTATACTTTTATATCCTTACATGTATACCTCTCTCTCAGACTTATGTGTGTCCTTAAATGTATACTTTTAGACTTATAAGCAGTGTTTACCTTGTATTCATGCATATACTCTCTATTAA
>VDFB02162380.1:0-42113 GCA_007258455.2 Sequoia sempervirens | reverse complement strand
TGACAACTGAACCACTACCAAAATTAGTATTTACTAAAATAGTAAATACCTAGAAATGCCACAAACCTCCAAGCAAGGAAACCCTAATTTCACTTTTGATCAACCTACGGATTTCCGGAAATAGGCTATCAGTCAAAGAAGAGCGTATGGCCAAAATGGGGACATTACATCCTTATTTGAAGAAAGAAGGAAATATTTAAAATAAATTAAAGTGCATTTAATGCCAACTTGGGTGTGGGTTTTGGAGGAAATAAAAAGAAGTTTTGGAGCTCATTCTTTGATGTTGATTTTGGATATTGTGGAGAAGACATTGCTGGTTGAACTTGTTCATCCTGTGGCTTTGTGAGGACATCAACCCTTGCAAGGAACATCTTCTACATTGGTGAAATATCCAATTTGGAAGATTTAATGGTGATTTCCAGTCAGGGATCACAACTGAGCTTCATTGTCGTTTGATAGTTTCAACTTTATTGAGCATTTTCAGTTAGTTTTGAAGGGGTTTTCTGAGCATTAAATAACAGCATAGTGAAGGCTTTAAAAATCAGAGAGTTTCCTTTCCTAAGTAGGTCGTACTATGCCCAGGTAGGCCGCACAACTGCTAGGTGGGGCGTGTGGATACTAAGGCTGGTCACTGGGTTTTGAGGATGCAAAATGGAGGATGTGGTGGTGCATTGGGCTAAGGAACAGTTAGCAATTTTGTAAGGAGTGGAAACAGTAAGTTTGGAAGAGTTATCTGCATCATTTGGCACCTCTAGTTTGCTGGTTGCAACTACAACACTTTGTCAAAGTCTTCAAAGTTTTCTAGGTATGTTGGATTTAGATATGTTATGACATTTTATGGTTTGGGTCACCTTTGTAATTGAGAAAAAAGTCATTTTTTGATCAGAATATAAATCTGGAATTTTCTGCTCATTGTAATTCCAAAAATTGTAAATTTCTGAGTTCTTTTCATTGCTGCAATCTATTTTATTTCTGCTCATTGTTGTTAAGAAATCTCATCTGCATCTTACCTTCATTTTCTCTCAAAAACATCAAACAAAAAACGAAAAAAAAAGGGCAGACTGAGGGTGTATGTTACATGCAGAGTGGGTGGACATCACATGGCAATAACCTCTTCTAGAGGAAGTTTGGATCTTAATCAAGTAAGGTTGGAGAGCTCAAAAGTCTACGAAAGCTATAGAAGACTAGACAAAGCCTTTTCATTTAGAAAAAAAAACCAACTTTGAAGAAGAGTTGAACATTAGTTTCTTCACAAAAGAGGAACAAGCTACTTATGGAACAAATATGTGTGGAATAGAAAACTAATAATTGAAGATCCATTACTAATAATGCTAGGGCAAGTTGAATTACTAGTAGGAGGGAGTAATTTTGAAGGGGAACATGAATATGACTGAAATATAGTATGTATTATTGCTAAAGGAAACGTCGAGTATAGGAACATGTCTAACAGTGGTTAGCAGTGTCCAACATAGAACAATTGTAGGAGGATTGCCTTTGGAGGGTCATCTTAGAGAAATTCCATGGGTAATCCATCTACTCCATCTTGAGAAACAAATGTTGCCAAAGTTTATTGGAGATAGTTTTGAAGATCCTATATGTATAGGGCATTCATTATCCTATGAATTGCCAATGGGTAGATAGACTAGTGACATTGGTTGAGATGATTTCCAGCCACACTATGAGGAGTGGTGATTGACTGGTATGCTAATATCTTAGATGCTGAGAAAGCTACATGGGGCGAATTGAGGAAGGAATTTGGAAAAGAGTATAGACTCTTAAGGGATTACAATGAGATTGTAGAAAAAACTATAATGCTCAATAGGGTAAACATAAGAATGTATGAGCCTACAATAGGAGGTTCAAGTAATCATTAAGTAGACTTGAGAAGGAACAATCTGGTTGTGTAAAGTTGTGGTTCGTCAAAGGGTTGATACCCTTAGTACAAAGGAGGATGAAGGTTGTTTCACTCTCATCTTAAAAGGTATACGAGGAAAAGTGAAGATAATGATTTTGATTCAAGTGATAACAAAGCAAGGGATTGATTGTAAAATCCCCATCTCGGGCACAACAATTTTTTTTTATAAACAATGCATAGCTACCAACTTAACCAACCAAACATATTCCATGTGAATTAGAAGTGTTAATTTCAATAGCTTTGCATTCACCATGGTGGCAACAAAAATCAACACTACTTATATGCTTACATTCAAACCTGTGGTAATGTCCCAAGGACAAGGTCTTTCCTAGACCTACAACCTAAGCCTCGAGGGTTCATGGTGACCCTGCCTGCATATCTCCTCACGGGAATCAAAGGCTTCGTAGTTCGCCCCACACCATTAGAGGGAGTTTATTCTCTCCTATTGCATGAGATCCTTGATCTCACTTTTAACCGAAGACTATTAATTAAGCATTAAGATATCAACTTTGTTTAATTATAATATAATGATTATAACTTTTGACAATAATTTGCCATCAAGTGTTGGGTCCATCCAAACATTACCAAGCATTAGTGTACAAACATTCACAATATTCACAAGAGGCATATCACACCATAATCTCAAAGATCATGCATATATAATGAAAGTCTCGAGCATACATCACACATACACCAGGTGACTAGCTCAGGCACATCACAAGTACAACAATGATTATCTCATACGCATATCACATTTACATTAGCTACTGGCTCTAGCATATATTACAAATATATAGTGACATGCTCCAACATACATCACAAATACCCAATAACGAGCTCCAACGTACATCACAAACACATGGTGAGGAGCTCTAGCATACATCACATACATAGTGACAAGCTCCAACATACATCACAAATACCTAGTGACGAGCTCCAACATACATCACATACTTAGTGACAAGCTTCAACATACATCACAAATACGTAGTGACAAGCTTACACATCACAATGGTTGACTAACACATGTACATAATGCATCCTAGAAAGAAGGAATATCTGTGCATTGTGCACTACAACATGGGTCCTATCCTTTCCTCCGACCTTCTGCACCATTGGACAAATGGGAAGAGGATTTAGTGAATCTCATACTACACTACGGGTCCATCCTCAACCCCACAAGGATAGGTATACAATCTAACAACTGGGAAAGGGGATTTGGTGCATCCTATACTACACTGCGGGTCTGTCCACCATCCCAAGGCTTTCCCCAAGTAGTGAGCCTACCATAACCCGATGGATTCTGAATTCAATCGCCTATAGGCCATTGGCAACAAGTTTGTCCACCCAGGAAGAAGTAGCTCCCGACATATACCACCTTGTGACCTTAGTGATTCTGTTAGCTATCTTCCTCACAATCTCGAGTAACACTGGCCTCAGTCACTTCCATGCCCTCAGTGACAGCCAGTGAACCCCCTCAATACAACGGTTAGCCCTGGATTACCGTTACCTACACAGATGGGTCCCTACCCGTGCAATCGTTACCATATCTTAATCATAACTAGGGTAGCCCATAGCAACCTTCACCTCTGTAAACCAGGTGAATGCTGGCTAGTCCCTCGCAATAGCCTAGACATCGGTTATTGGCATGGTCCAATGACTGACTATAATTGCTCAAATATCCCAGAGGTTCACTCTTGGGCAGGTCATATGTAACATGCCAACCCTTTTGTAAAGTAAAAATTTCCAAATTTACACCATGCGAGTAAATAAATAGAGTAACAAATCAGCGTACTAAATTTTTTCTTTCTTTTATTGAAAATATATGAACAAGATGCCATATCATATTACAATAAAGATTTTATTTCATTACAATAACTTCACAACTACAAGTAACAAGAATACATACCATTACAAACATAGCTCCAATGAGCTTTACAACAAATAGTTGTAAGAAAGTCCAGGAATCTGCCTTTCAAATCTTGGTTCTTCGGTCGCTTGCTATGGAGGAGAAGCATCACTCGGGCGCTTTTCTGCCAACCACAGACTCTTAATGCGGTCCTCCGCACATCTATCATTCAATAGATGGCCCTTCCCTTCGATGAAGAGATTGGTAGAGTAACCGATAACGACAACCAACTAAGCATAGTGCTATGTCCTACATAACTAGATCTTGTGCAATCCGGAAAACTCTCAAACTAGTATGTAATACGGTATCACGGTGAACTGATAGTGTAGTCTCAAGAGTCACACATCTAAGTGGATTCTCGTACATTGCACTACTTTGATCGAAGAGTTTTAATTCAGTAAACAACTAAGAGTCATCTATCACATACACTATTCAAGGCTGATTTGACTTAAAGCTATCTTCAGCTACGCATAGGTATTGTCCAACAATGGGTAAATCTGTCACCCTAGACAACCTACAACAAACTAATCTACTTGGTAATAACCTACCTCACTAGTAGGTTCACAAGCTAGGAATATCCATCAATGGATAGTTTGTCATCCCAGATAACCTATCTTCAGAACAATCCACTAGTAATGAATCTATTAAGCAAGTAAGTTCACAAGCCCACTCCCATGCTTATCCTAGGAGTAACACAAGCTTTCCGATTTAAACTAATAACTTAGTTGGGCGTACCTCAAGTGACTGTTGCATTCAAATCAATCCTAGTATATAATAACTAAGAGACACTCAACTCCTACTATGGAGTAAATATAAACACATTGCATCCCATGTTCAAACATATCTAGTATAATTAAATACCTATGTTGTACTTCATGTAGCATAAATAAATACCTATGTCAAGCAATCTCTTCGACATATCCAATATAATTAACTGCTTGTGTCAAGCAATCTCTCCTATCATGAAGTGCTTAAAAGCATGTTATAAAAGTGGCCTAAAGGTTGTAATTCCCTTTTTTTCAGAAGACATCATAATTACTTCTATTGCACAAGCAGAAAAGACATTTCATGCAATAATGAAAACACAATAATTCCTTTTAAACAATAAGAACTAGAAAACTCCATGCCTATTATTGCTTTCCCAAATAATGTTGACAGGAAGCTTTCTCCTTTGGTTGCTCAGCTTAACCTAGCTTCCCAAATCAATTCTCACTCCCTTTCTTGTTGAAAGCATTCTTCTCTCAGAATTAGACAACTCTTCCTCACAAAGTCCACTCTTTTCTCACTTAGCAAACAGAGAAATATGACTAGTAAAACTCATTAATAAGATATATTAAATTGGTAACAGTTAGAAGTTAAACCAACAAAGCGTATACTTTGGTATGATACGCCTTCCTCAATGACTACTTAGAAATAATGATGGTGGTAACTGTTATTTACTCTCTGTTGGTAAAAATGATACTCAGTGAATGCTCAAGGTAATTCGAATATGAGATTGAGATAGCTCCAAGCAATGATATGACAATGGAAAAAGAGAATGGCAAATGAGTGAATGAACAAAATCAAATGAGAATGACAAAATACGAATGAGTGCAAATGAGGAGAGTTGGGCGACTATTTATAGTGAGCCTAGCCTCCCTAATTTCCTGTAGCCATGGCATGTGGTTTGCTACCACTGCTGTTTGAAACATTCAATCCATGGGGTGGTGTCATTTCCAGCCAGTACTCAACATTTAGGAAGGTGAGTCGACCTCCACTTTTGCTAGCATTATGAAGACTGATTCAAAAGGGCACATGGCTAATAACACCTATAGAATGTGTTGATAGAGGTGGCACCAATGGCGGATGAATCATATTGTTGTACCCAAACCAATTTTTTTGCTTCATTAAGGCATTTTGCTTAAAAGAGTCTAAACCTTGCTAAAATGATGTCAAAATACAGTTTTTGGGCAAGTCAAATATGGACTTTGGTCAGTGTCATGTCAGTCATCAACAGCAATTGGTCAGTACCTGGAGGTCAAAACCTGAACCGGGGACTCAGAACAAGACATTTGATGATGGAGAAGCGCTTCATGATGAGATTATACTCCTACAAGGTGATTTCAGTGGCGAGAAAGGTGTTTACAAAGATAGATACAGATGAAGATTTCAAGTAGAAAGCAAATCTACACCTCTGTAGCCCAGGGGCACCCTTCGTTTTGAAGGCCCAGATCTTGTTGCTTTTGCTTGCAAGTGCATTTAGTCTCTTCAGAATTAACTTAGCTTTTCGACGAGCTATCAAGCTTAGTCATCCGAGTTGCAGAACTCCGACAATCAACGTCAAAAGCGGAAGGTACGGGGAGGCTATAAGTCACAGAGGACTGTCAAGTTGCAGTTTTTGCGCCCCTGTAGCCCAAGGGTGCCCTTGAATTTGATCCTTCAAATGATTGAATTTGCAGATGTTGTCTGTTTGAGATCTTTTCTAATCTAGTCTAGCTCCACAACGCACTAGTTTGCAAGGTGATCCGACTTGCCAAGTGATCGTGACAGAGGTCCTACTGGACACGTACATCAGAGGGTGGAGAAATGTAGCAATACACACCTGTACCTCTGTAGGCCAGGGGCGCCCAACCTTTAGGCCTATCAGATGGGGTTTTTAGCATTCGCAGTCTTCACAAGACTTGTGCGCAATTACTCCAGCTATCCAACGAGCCTAGCCATCAACCTGCGGGGTTTGGCAAATGCTCGTACGTGAAAGCTCTGTATAGAATGCTGAAAAGTGAAGACAGTTGGAAAAATGACTAAGTATGGAAAATGCACATCCCCTTGAAAAAGGTGCCCTTCTTTTTGAGGTCTTAGAAGCAATTTTCTTGCTTTGTCACCTCCAGAGACATCTCTTCCAAGTTGATCCAGCTACGCAGAGAGACTGAGGTGCGCGAATCGAAGCAATCCAGTTCCCGGTGTCAGGGGTCAAAGTAGGGTATCCAGATGAAAGTTACACTTTTGACAAAATGGTGTTTGCACCTTCACAGGCTAGGGGCGCCCTTGCTTTTGGGGTCCCTAATACAACTTTTAGGTATCTTACATATAGTCATTGGATGCAAAATTCTTCTAGTCATACAATGAACCTATCATCCAGTCAGCAAGGTTCATCGTTCACCATCAGCGGTAGTTCGTGGCGTCACATGGCAAAACGGAGAAATGGCTAAGTTTGGAAATCTTGCATCAATTTAATCAAAGGCGTCTAATTTTTTGAGGTGTCAAATGTTGATTTTAGCAGTTGCAGCTCCCAATAAACATTTCATCCTTGCTCTGCAGGCTTCACGATGGATATCTCGGCTCAGTCACAGCTTCACTCAATCATCCAAAAATCAGTGTTGAACAGGGTCAACTGTAACTTTGCAGTCAATTATAAAGTAGGAAGTTGGCAAAAAATCTCATAACTTGTGCAAGTGGACACCTAAAGGGTCAAATAAAGACTTTTCGAAATCAGTGAAGTTTGCCGAGTGCATCTAGATGTTGTGCTTTTTTGCTAACTGATTAAAATAATATTTAATGTTTATTTTGCATGCTAAGGAATTAAATGGTGATTTTTCTCAATAATTTATTATTGGCGCCTTTTTGATGCTGGGTTTCAAATTTGCATGTAAAGCAAAATGAATATTTTATTATTATTTTGTAAATCGGGACTCCGAGTCAGTCTCAGTTCAACTGGAGGGGGTCCAATTAGATAATTCTTTTCACAGTCAGTGTTTCAAATCTTGCAGTCATGCTTTTATGGTGCGAATTTGTTCTATTTATTCAAGTATGGTGTCCATTCTCATTCATCCAGCTTAGTAGAAGCAAGTTTTCTCCAAACTTGGGCGAATTTTCATCAGCAACCAAGTTCGAAGACACCAAAACATTTCTTTTGCAGGTACAAGTCCGAATTCATCAGCATAATTCAAGAGAAATTGGCAATTTTAGCAGAAGAAAAAGCATCAAAACCTCAAACTTTTGTCTCAAATTCCATTCACATGTTTGAAGAAAAGGAAAATTTTGATAAAATAAATTATCTGGGTTGATTCAGGATAGCTTCCTTGAGAAAACCCATGTGCTAGAATTTTTCAGGAAAATTTACTCCAGAGCATCAGTTCTCAAGGCTCTGATTTTCTCAACTGAAAATTCCTTGCATGGTCGAGTAGAAGTCAAATTTTCACATTTCTGACATTCTGGGTTGTCTTAGAATCTTTCTCTAGACAAAACCCATATCTCAAAAATTTTCGTGAAAATTGCCCTTCGATAGGCTATTTTTAGCTTTCTAGAAAAGTTGTCAGAATAAAGCCGTGTTCATAGTCAACAAGCGAGTTTTTCAGAATGCAATACACTCAGCTCGAATTCAAGACCAAGTCAGTCTTGACTCATGACTTCATTGGGATAGTTGATACAAATCTACATAAGGTGCTTCCAGAAGTAGTCTTAGATCCTATCAAGATAAGAGATTCGATACTTCAAAATATTCAACATTCTGGGTTGCTTGAGGCCGCTTCCATACCTATCTCAGTTCATTGCGTAGAGTTTGTAATATCTTGTGTTAAGCATTACAATTCTACTACTCGTGAGATATAGTCAGTAGATGGATGGGTTATATGCAATCTCAAACCCCTGGACATCGAAAGATGTTTTAAGATTCCTCAACACCCGAACAGTCTGGTCATTTCCATGGAGCAGTGTGAGCGAGCATTCAATGCTGATATGGACAAGTGTCAAAGTAAGATGGCAGAGCGATGGTTAAAACAGATGGTCAAAGTAATGTGGGTCGTGGTGAATACAAGGATGAGTACGCGATTTTGATAACACTTCTCAATCGCGTCTCAGGTCATGTAGATGCAAACAGTTTTCAGCCCTAGATGTATTACATCATTGGTCGAATCATCTCTGGGCAAGAACATTATGACTGGGCGTCCTTCATCAGCGACATTCTCCACGAGCAAATCACCGGTTTTCTAGTTGCACACCAGTTTCACATGTGTTCCTACCTCGTATACTTGATCGCTTATCAGGGTTAGTTTAGAGGGTTGAACACGGTGGGCATACTTACTGTACAGAAAGTCTATCATTACTATGACTAGCTTGAGTTCACGAAGGCTGAACGACATTTCAAGTGTGTGCAGGAGGCTTTTTTGATGTACATAGTGAGGAACTTAGACCGAGAGTTGCATGTTCGTATCTCACGGTTGCTAGAGCAGCAATGGTTGATTGGGCGAACTGGTTCATTTAGTTCCCTACATACACCTACATCCACATATATGGATACACAGGAAATCCAACCATGCTTCCAACTATCCTTCGAATAGGGCAGTCTTCATGGAGTTCCTAAGGCAACTACACAATGTTCACCGTCATTTGTGCCACAAGCATAAACAGGCTGCCAACTTTCCAATGCAGTTCAGAATCTATTGGTGTAGAACAGCAGTTGATGCTAAAGCTGCAGGACAAGAGTTAGAAAAGTTCCATCTCAAGTACCTTGTCGATGCATGCACCTATGATCCTTGGGGTCATTATATAGCACGCCTTGGTGGTCGCCCATTCCATAAGCCTACAATGGAGGACTTTTGGGTGAACTATGAGGATGATTTTGAGGTGCGTAGACGTAGCTATGGCCGGTTCTCTCTCACAAAATTCTATTTTCTTGGCAGAAGATGTGGTAGGTTCATCAGATGATGAGGGAGATACACTTCCTCAATTTTTTAGAGAGCAGGTTGATACACAACCACTGTCGACTGTTGATTGGTTCGCTAAAGAGTATGCGTCAGTAAATGAGAGGTCTAGTAGAGTTATCCAAAACAGTATACTTTACCTCGATAGCAAGAAGACTAGGAGGGCAGTCATGCCTAGAACAGAGCTACCATCGGTGGATGCTTCACTACCTTCCTCATCTAAACCCAAACAAAAGAAAAGGAGTAATCCTCTTAAGAAGAGTCAAGCGCCTAACAACTCGAAAGGGAAGGCACTTGCTGCTGAAACACACATGGAGCTTGTTAGAGTGCTAGTTCAGAGCTTGCTAGAGCCTGAGGTTCAGACATGCCTACCATCACCGACACCAGAGCAGTCTCTGGTCCCGATTCACATCGAATTGGACTTAGACTCACCACCTCGTAGTAATACCTCTACATGTTCACTCTCGTCAAAGCCTCTCATAGCTAGTATAGATTTTTTAGTGGGATTACTCGAGACTCATCTTGGCTTGAGAGTCAACTAGGAAGGAAGAGGAGGCAGCCATCGTATATACTTGATCATTCAAATTTCGATCATGTATACTAGGATGCGCCCAACAAGAGGATCAAGAAACAGGTCCATGTGGAGAGGAATGATGATATGGAGATCGTCATAGAGACCACCATACCTCCAGAGGGGAAGAGTCTAAACGAGATTGAAGCTCAGGACTTTGAGGTGATTACAGTCAACCTTGATTGAAGCATCTGCTAGACACAGGTTGATCTCCTACAGGTTGCAACAGACAGCACAAGGGATAGAATAATAAAAGACGGAGAAGACAAGGCAACCCTCAAGGCTGAAATCTAGCAACTTCGTCAATACATTTCCAGCCTTGTACACAGAATTGAAGATGTCACCATCACACTCCCATTGATGCTAGAGCCACCAACAGAATAGGGCCAGCTTAATCACCTGGTTGCATACAACAAGAGTTTGGCGGAGTGGGAGGAGGAGTTCGTTACTAGAGGCCGCTTTGTGCTTGCAGAGTTATACCAGTTGCGATACAATGCACGGGAACTCCGTCTACGTCTCCAAGATGAGGAGCGAGACATGGCAATGGATAGACCTCGAGATGAGATTATGATTGCTCACCTGAGTGTGGCATTTGAATTAGTCATAGATGCAAAAGATAAAGAGGCTATCTACGCTTGTAAGACACAGTTGGTATTTGTTGTGACCTTTTTCACACATCGCCCCATTGCAAATGGGGACCCCCTAATTTTGGCTTTGCTTTTGGGTCGTTTTCCTGTTGTCTCTCTCTCTCTTTCTGTCCCTTTTCTGCTGTCTGTCTTTTCCGGGATGTGCCCGTCTATTGTGAAATTTGGCCAAGTCTAAGAATTAGGGTTTGCACTTTCCTGGTCAATTTGAAACCAAATGTAGTGAATAAATTGAAAATTGAGACTAACGTTGTTGTTAGTATGCTTCTTGTTGACTCTTAGCTAAGTTTCATCAGATTTTGACAACTTACTATTTTTAGTAAGTGTGTAATTCCAGGCGTTCCTTCAGCATTCTTGAAGTTTTAATAGTCACACTACATTCAGAGCACATCAAGCTGCTCACTGGCAAAATTTGAGCTGAAACAGACAACTTACTATTTTTAGCAGTTCAACTTCCAGAGCAAATTTCATGGCTTAGATGTAGAGTTTTTCAACGGATGTCTGGAGATTCCTTCTAGGTTTTCAGAGACCTTCGCGATGGTGTAACATGCAAAGTGAGATAACGATTTTCAGAGTTCAGCCTTCAGAGGCTATTTTTAGGGTTTACATGTCAGGGTTTTCTTTGCATGTCTAATGATTCCTTGTGGGTTTTTCGAGAGCTTCGCGATGATGTGACATGCAAAGCAGGGTAATCACTCTTTCAACAACTTACTATTTTTAGCAAATGCATCTCGGCAGCCGCCTCCCAGCACTTCAGAATCACGAGCTGATCGCAATGCAACAGAAACAAGAACAAACAGAGGTCACTTGATATGCATGCAAGATGAATTAGGGTTTCCAGCTTCGGGACCCAAAAAGAGGGGTAAAAAGTCAGAATTTTCGAAAACCGGTGTAAACCACCGCGATCAACATTTCTCAAGCTATCTGCTGATAAAATTTGAGGGCAAACGGAGCACTTACTATTTATAGTAAGTCATTTCAGAAACGGGCTAAAAATAGTAAATCAGCTGCATGCACCAGTGTCAACAGGCAAGTCACGTGGTGAGGAGCGCGTCATTTGAATTTCAAGTCAATCGGAGTTGTGGAGATATCAGAAACGAGCAGTTACTATAAATAGTAAACCACCTTCGGAAATATGCTATTTTTAGCGGGCCAGCTCAGAATAGCAGTGTCAATAGGCTGATAGGGTCTTGAAGATCCAGTGTTCAAAATTTCAAATCAATCCGAGCTTCAGAGATGTGAAAATTAGAGGACTTACTATAAATAGCAGGACATAAAAGTTGGCGAAGACAAGGAGAAAATGCCTAAGTTTGAAGAAATCTTCCAGCTACCTCCAAATGTGCCCTCAAAGATGAAGAGACATAAAAAAATTTCTAAGTCTGAAAGGTATCCTCCAACACAGGTGAAATGCGCCCACTCCAGCATGAGACAAGGGAAAAATTTTCTAAGGCATGCAAGTTTCATCCTCCTCCTATGGCAAAATGCGCCCACTCTAGGAAGGTTGATAGCAAAAAATTTCTAAGTGTTAAACATCCTTCATACCATGTCATATGTGCCCACCTCTCAAGAAGGTCAAAAAGTCAAAAGTTTCATCCTTCTTCACATAGCAAATGCACCCATCTTCTAGCAAGTAGGAAATGTGCCCACAAAAGAAGCTCTAGAAAGTCAAGGCAAAGGCGTTGAAACCCTCATCCACCTCCCATACTTAAATGCGCCCAAATAGAGGCATGTGAGGACAAAACGTCTACATGCAAAGTTAGAAAAAGACAAAACGTCTCCATGCAAAGATGCAAGATGAAGACAAACAAAAAGTCAAGGCGTATGCATGATGACAGAGAGGAAAGGGACAAGGTGTTGAAAGCACATAAAGACGCAAGCCAAAGGTGGAGTTGAAAATGTTCTTCGAGTGTGAAATGCGCCCAAGTTAGGGAGGAATTGCTAAAAATATTCTAAGTAAGAATTTCGTCCTTCACACCATGTCAAATGCGCCCATTTGCCAAGCAAAGTCAAGAATAAAAGGGGTGGCGTTTAAAATGTTCCTCCTCCAGCATGATATGCGCCCAAGTTCAAAAGGGAGTCAAAGGCGTTGAAAATGCAAGGTGGTGAGTGAATATTTCTTAGGCGTTGAAAATGTTCCTCATGATATATGAAGTGCGCCTAAGATTTAAATGGAGAATATTGCCAAGTGATGAATAAAATATAGAGGGCATTGGAATTTAAAATCCTCCATGATATGTGCTTTCAAGAAAAATTTCTAAGTGAGTTGAAATAAAAAAAAAATTTCTCACAGGCAAGATGAAGGAAGTTGAATAAAATTTCTAAGGCAAAATTCAAAAGTGCTCAGTGATTTAAAAAAAAAAATTTCTCTAAGGCACAAAGTATTTTCTTCCTTAGGAAATTACGCCTAGACATGAAGGATGATGAAATTTTCCTGAAGAGAATGAATTTGCCAGTAGTGAAGTCGGAGGATGTTGGCATTGCAGGATTGATAAAAAAAATTTCAAGTCAGAGCAACAAAGCATTCACAGATGTGAAGAACAAGAATGGAGTTGTTGAAAATTATTTTTTCTAAGGTTCAAAATTCAAAATTAAATGAACCCGTTCGTTGTATACCCATGGATTTGACAAGTTTTGGAGAAAATTTTCTTCTGGGTATTGAATATTTTCGACGAGAAGTTGATTTCCAAGTCTTCTACACTTCGCCGAAGCCTTCAAGTTCGAGATTTTTGGATGGGCACAAGATTGATGCATTTTCCAAGGAAAATTTGAAAAATTTCCTAAGGCAAGGAATAAGTGTGTTGGCTGGCGAATTTGCTCGAATTCTTCGTGAAAACAATTTTCTCGAGCCAGAGTTGGATGAAATGTCAGAGTGAACGACCCAGTTGATGAAATGAATTTCTTGAAGATGCAGTTGAAGTTAATATTGTCAAAAGATGATACGCCCTTGAGGAAGATGAAGTTTGTCTAAGGCACGAAGAATGTGAAGCTAAAGTGAAACTCAAATATCAGGATGAAATTTGTCTAAGGCATGCAGATGTTGAAAAGCTATGAAGAAAGTAGGGTTTGCTAAATAAAACATGTTCCAGAGATCACTCAGACCTTGGAAGTTAAAGCATGAAATCAGGTAAGTAAGTTGAGTTTATATTATGAAGTGTTTTGATGCTCTTCTCCTTGCTTGTTTTGCAGGTTGAACACCGAGGCCATGGCATGATGACTTGAAGCGATGAAGCAAGTACTCCACGAATACATTTCAACCTCGAAGGAAGAAAAGTTGCAAGAAAATGGCTAAGTGTTGAGACTTAGTGACAGAGAAGAAATGTTTTCAAAACTCAAGATGGAGAAAAGAATGGAAGTTCGAGCAAAGTTGAAGAACAACGTCAAGAAGAAGATCAAGAGCAGTGTGAACGCGTTTCAAAGCTGGAATCTTCTAGAAGGATGATGGACATTAATGGCTCATTTATTACCCCACTCCTCTTGGTGGCGGTTTTTAGGGTGAATCTTGTTTAGGGCTGAGGTGGCATAATCTGGGCCATCCAGCCGATTGTAATCTGAGTTGTCCATTGGACTTGGCCAACTATAAAAGGGGAGTCCCCCTCATTTGTACTCGATAGAATTAGAAGTAGAGTTAGGCAGTGGACATAAGAAATTAGGAAGTAGCAGTATAGATTGATAGTGTAGTTGAAGAAGAGGAAAGTTTTCCTTTGAAAACTTTTGCAAGAAATTGTTGTGTAAAACTTTCATAATAAAAGATATTTTCATTGATGGTGAAATTCGTCTTTGTTATGGATAGCTAGCAGGTTTCTTCATCCCTTCTACTTCAAGTAGCGTAATTTCATTTTATGCAAGTCAATAGGCTAGTGGAATGTGGTGTTTGATCTAAGCAACTTTGTTTATCCATACCACTAGCGGGCTCACTGATGGTGTGTTCGCCTTGTGTGGTCAACTGGAAATGTTGTGGGCCTAACTTCAATCACAGTTTGAATGATGGTATGCGTCGTTGTGATGGTATCTTCATGTCAAGTGGTGGTTTGAACATCTTTAGTCATCTCCCCTGAAGATTGCACCGACTCGTGGAAGCTGTCCAAGGTGAGGCAAAGCGAAGTTTGGTTGAAGTTTTCTGAAGTTGAGCTCCATATCCCACACTTAGAATAGATTTAGACTCTTTAAACCTTACACCATTTCAATTCAGTACTTACTGGTTAGAATAGGAAACCCGTGCTTCATAGACAAAACCTTTCGAGCATTTGAATTCCTTTCTCCGCTGTTGAACAATTCCGTAAGTCCCCTTGAAATACCAACAAATCACATCGAGCCAATTGAGACTATTCGCATTGAAAGAACCTTGGAGTTGAACGCACGAACTCTCTCGCAATCTTAGCGTGCTAGATACTTTGATCAAGAGAGAATAGGGTAGCCGTTGGCGACTTTATTCTGCGTTGGTGCGGTCACGAAAAACACATCAACAGTATTCAAGGCGAAGATAGAGGAAACAATGGCATCAGAGTTGGCTGAGAGCAGAGAGCACGCCACTAGTGCACTCCGATATGTGAGAACTCTCGTGTCTTGCATACCGTGCCGGTATTAGATTGAGGGTGGTGCATATGTTGAGCTTGCCGACGTACAGTCAAAGCTTCAGGCACTCATTCATAGTATTTTTAGTGGGGAGACTGTTGGCTGTAAGATGAATCAACTTACAGTCATGTCAGCGTTGTTCGATGAGGCAGTTAGGACCAGAGGTGAACCTCAGTGCTAGATCATAGACGGTGAGGACATGCTGCACAGACACAATATACTTTGGCAGAGTATCAGTGCTCGAGACAGTGATGCAGTCAACAACCTCGTGGAGGGGTTAGTTGCTCGAGATCACGACCAGTAGACTTCAGTTCCCACCTCTCAGGATAGACATAAGACAGAGCAGTTAACTTGACGCTTCTTTCCAAGTTAACTCGTTGTCCCACATCTCATGCATGTCTATTTTGGGATTATCTATGTACGCTTGAAGTTACATTTAGGGTTTTTGTTAACTGATGGTAGTGTTCTAATTAACTTGCTTTCAATAAGGACATGCATGCTTGCACATTGTCCATTAGATTAGATGTACCGGTTAACTGATGGTAGCTTTCCAGTTAATTGTATAGTTTGCTTTATTAGGGTTTAGCAATAATCTTGTATGCATTGCAAGACTGTAGTTGACTCAAGGTGATTTTAGGGTTCCCTACACCTTTTGATGTCTATAAATAAGAGCTTTTGCTCATTTGTAAATAACTTTTGCACGAGAAAGTAATATATGCTGTGCCCACCTTGCCTGTAATATTGCTTAGTTTGTATCTATTCACAAGTATTTATTATGATGATGAATTGTTATGGCACTCGGGCTTCATGTAGTTATTATGGTGAATGCTTATCTTAGTTAGATATAGTGGCTAATTCGATCGTAAATTGTATGCCTGTTTCGTCTATGCAATTTACTGTCCTAGTTGGCTATCCTTGGTGTTTTGTTTCCAATAAGCCTATCGGATGAGCAAATAGTTGAGCCCACCTTGTCTTCATGTTGTGAATTTGTACCCAGTTTATCATATATTTGTCGTTTCCAATAAACTTCTTCCCAGCCAAGCAAATAGTTGAGCCCACCTTTCCTTGACGTTGTGAGATTGTACCTGAAGTTTATCATATAGAACATTCCTGCTCCATTTCCTCATGCTTTGTTTTCTTGAGGGAACTGGATAGATTTAAAGTGGTTAGTTTAGTTGTAGTTAATGATCTGCGAAACCAAAAAATCCTTAGCTGCAATGTTCTTGGTTTTCTTAACCTTGCGCCTCTTCCAACTGAGAACAAAAAGATAGGACTTAGATTACTTTTCTTTTCCACGCATTCCAACACTACGAGGGAGCTTCCCCTCCTAATTTGAAGAGCATTCATTACGCAGTGTGCATAGCTGTCCGTACTGACTTGCACTCCAGAGGTGTTAGTTTTTACACCAACACATACAACAGAGAAAAAGTCATCAAATTTTATCCCAGCATCGGCTATTTTCTGGCTGAGTTGCTTAAATCGTTTACTATGCTGGATTACTTCTAGCTCCATATTCGACCAGGTCAAAGCCATAATGATATAGACGTATTTCTTTGCTTCCTCCTTGCGTATGCCAGGTGATACCCGATTTTCCCCAGAGCTGTATGTGTTTCAAAGATTGAATTTAATTATTTCAGCATATATGAGCCAAAGTCCAAATATGTGAATGAAGTTTTCAGAAATAATTCGATTTCAAATGTTTCAAACTATATATTAAGTCATGGATATTTGACATTAAATGAAGACTTTAGTTAATTGGCTCACTCATTATATCTGAATAATTCGATTTTCCAAAGTTGAATGATAATATTAAATTGATTCAATTAAGCAATTCAGAAATAATTCGATCTCCAAAGTTGAGAGATCAATATTAAATCAATTAGGAAATAATTCAATTTTAAAAGTTGAGAGATTAATATTAAATCAATTAGGAAATAATTCGATTTCTAGAGATGAGACTATATGAATTATATATATTTTATTATATATATATAGTTATAGATTTAATATATTTAAACATTTACATATATATATTTGAAAATACCTTAGTATCAATATATATATTTATATATGTGTTAATATATATATATATCATGAGCCAATTAGCACACGTTCGATATATATATATATATATATTTAAGTTACCGGGTTCGCCCCTACAGGCCCTGGGTCCGGTTCGGGTTCGATTCGGGTCTGGAATTTGGGTCTGGTCAGCCCAAATTCGCTGAGGGTTCGAAAATCCCTCTGTGGGTTTGGCTAGGGTTTGGACCCCTGACTGTGGGTCCAGATAGGGTTTGAACCTGGGCAGAATTTCACATTCAGGTACACTTTTTCACATGATTTTGCATTTTTTAATATTTTTTTGACTCTTTTTTGGTGATGCAGATCACTAAAGAACCAAGGATGCTTTTGTATTGAACACCCTAGGTAGAAAAAGACGAGTTCCAGCTCATGAATTTGGAATGAGTTCAACTGACAACTAATCTTTAATGGGTTCATCCATGTAGTATCTTTAGTTGCTTTGCCCTTCCACTTGACTAGATATTCTAGTTACTGTTGGTAATCTTTATCTTTTGTTCTCTAATGACTTTGGAGTTGATAATTGAGGCCATCTTATGTTTTTCACATATGAACCAACATCAACTTCATTTGGTTGACTCTCATAGAAAGGGAACAAGTTTACTACATTAGTCATTAAAGATAGTAACTCATCTCATATGCATTTAATGAAAATTGTTTCAACATCTTATATAATCTAATCTTCTTCCATTTTAGTTAATTGTAGGTCCTTCTCGAAATCTCTCCTTCCTCCAATACATGAGAAGTAGAACCAAGTCACCCACCTAAAATTTTACTTCCCTTATCTTCAAATCAGCATATTGCTTGAATTTGGTGGTACTTTACTTGAGTTGTTCATATAATTCTTTAATGTATCCTACAAACTCTTCTGCACTACACATGTTAACATCAACCATGTCTCACAACTCAGTCACTCCCCTTGGAATATGCCCAGACACAATTTGGAAGGGTCTCATTTCAATGCTCTTATTAATTGAATTGTTTTAGGCAAATTTAGCTTGCATAGGACTAAATCCCAGTTGCTTGGTTTGTCTTCTACAAGACATGTCAATAGGTTTCCAATGTTTCTATTCATAACTTATGTTTGACAATCAATTTATGGATGGTAGGTTGAGCTGAATTATAACTTAATGTTTTCTTTCTTCCAAAAAGTCCTTAAAAAATGTCCAACAAATTTTGTCTCTATCTAAACTGTTAAACACTATGCTTCTTGATAACAAATGCAAGTGAACTACTAATATAAAGTGGTGGTGTATTTTTGCTATGTTATTTGACTATTAATATGGTGGTGTATTTTGAACTTAGTTACTGCTGCAAATATGTATATATTTCTGATTTTTATATGTTTTTGTATTACCGAACCCAAAACAAACCCAACCCCAAAAAATAAATTTCTTGAACCGGCGAACCGGGTTCTCAAACCCGAACCCGAACCCAAAACTGAACCGGTAACTTAGTATATATATATATATATATATTTAGAAGGTAATAATAATAATAATAATATTAAAATCCACATTATACCGGATGTATATCTTTTATTATCTTATACTGCAAATAATAATACACGTATATTTTTATACACATATACTTATATTATATATATATACATATGTACACTTCTCCAATAAGCATTAACACTTGTAAGTGTATCTGTGTATATATATACAAGTATATTCATTATATGGTAATACGTTAATCAAGTAATCCATTTGACATAGAATGATCATGACCTAGTGTCTATTCCCACACATATGTATATACATGCATAGCCGTTTCCTGATGTATGTACCTTGGTGAGTATTTCTTCTCACATATATGTGCATTTTCCAATGCTCTCATACATGGTCTATGCTTATGTATTTATATGTATACGCCTATAGACATGCTACGTTTTATGTTTATATGAAACAACGTAAAGGTAAGCATTCACAAATCCCAAAGTCTAAACGTAAGCACAATCAACACATTGTCAAAAGGAAGGACTCAAAATTGAAATAGATAAACATCACCCAATACAACATGCAGAAGTAACAAGACTCAAATGCAGACCCATTGGCTAAGGATGACTTACCTATAACCCACACAAACTGACTCAGTTCATTCAATCTAAGGTGACATGTGTGTATGCTTAGATAGTTTACTTTACCAGTTACCCGACCAAGCTCCTCTCCCGAGTGATACTTCTGGCCCCCCGTCCCTCCCTCCCCCTTGGAGAAATGGACATTTACTTGCAACCACTAGCACATGCCTTGGCAGTCAATTGTTCACAACAATAAGCAGTACATATAAACATCATTATAGTTAGAATAACAATAATTCAATAACCATCTATTCTCACTTATGCAGTATTTTACCATGAATAACATTAATTGAGATAACATCAAATGAAACAACATCAAATGAGATAACATTCATATTGACAACAAGGTACAAGCATCTTTAATTCATCTCTAGAATTCTCATTATATTCACATTTACCCTATGTAGTAATGGTAAATAGTAACTTCACAATTTGGGGTGTAACATACTTCCCCCCTTGTGAATCATCGTCCCCGATGATCTATAGCCTTTTAACATACAGTTAAAGTCAAGTAAAGTTTTACTTACAATTCTCAAAATACATAAGATTTATAAAACATTCATCCTATGTAGCAATCATGTCCTTCCTGGACCTTGCTTCGAGTGCCCTCACTATCACATAGGGAAATCTCGTATGCCTCACATCCAAGCTATAGTAGTAACTATATATATATATCACTTAACACATAGTGATCGGAAATCATTGGCCCATGAATTTATCTTTAGTATAATCCAAATAGAAAAGGAATGTCGATGCATTGTACACTACATCATGGATCCCATCCTTTCCCTTTGGTATTTACACTTTTAGACAACTTATAGACTAAGTCCGTCCGTCACTTACACATCCATTTTCCTCACCATAAAGTACTTTCTCTTGATTACTTGTCCGTCTCAAGCATAACATTGCTCCTGGACACCTGTCAAATCCTGATACTACTTCATACTTAAGCTTGTATCGACAAAGTTTCATTGATCACTTCGATCTATTATTCCTTTTTAACATTCTATCAAGTCTATGGTTTTCCCTATTTCAGCTTAATAGAGTTTCCAACCTTCTTTTCCAAATAATGGTCCAAACTTCAATGTTAGAAGTTTATAAATCATTTAAGATTTAGTCTACCATTTTTGCTTATTTGGCTATAATAATATATTGCACATTCGCTCAACTGAATGTTTCATAGTATGATTATGGTTTACACAACCCTATCATTATTTGCTAAACTGAAATAAGCTCTTAGGATTACTAAGCAATTACTTTGCCCACAATATATTATTTAGGATCAAAATCCTATAAGTCAAGTTTCCAAAAAGTGTTGGTTACTTTGATGAGTTTGTCCACTACAACATCGTGTCAGTTCTACTAACATTGACAGTTTGATCTGCCTTGTGTTCTACCATTTTTCCCTCTGGAATCATAACAGAGTATACATGTCCTACCAATGATGACATCCGGTCTTCATTTCCTGGCATACTAGACATTATCTTGCCACATTCCGTGCAGCCTCTTACTCTATCTTTTCTTAGATTATAGTGGTTCCTCATTCGACAATTCCCTTTGTCATTCAGACGTCCTAACCCTAACATTAATTCCCTCGTTTTATCTCCAAATCTTTCAAAATTTTAGGTACATAGGTTCTTTTATATCCAATATTAGTCTATTCTTTAACTATTTGAAAACCTATTTTACAATCTCATGCCATCTTTAATTACCATGTAATAATGGTTATGAGTTTTGCGGGGATAAATCCCATTTATCTTAGGACATCCACAACTTGGATCTCTTCCGTCCTTGGATTATTTTCAAAGATGTAATCCATCTTTTAACTCAATGTAATTTTCCCGATATAATTGGTACTAATTTCGAGTATTAATCCTTTCCCAATCATGTTGGTCCCTGGAAGATATCAGATTTAATTGCATACCAAATTACCAAGCATGAACGTTTCTTGTTGGTTCCATTGATTCTCTTAATCATATAGGAGAGTTCCAACTTCGATATATCTCTTTTGAGCACAAGTAACAACCCCAGTGTTCTACTCAATATAATTCCCAACATTTCTCGCTAAATGAAAATTCTATGATGTCACAACATAACAATAGATGCTTTCTTTTTGGGAGTGTATCCCTTTTAACATAAGTGCTACTCGGAATAGATTCTTGTCAATAATATGACTTCCTTTCAGGAGTGTAAAGTAATTACCCTAGGAGCTACTTAACTCACCAGGTATCCCACCTATGTTTCCACTCATATAGAATTTCATAAGCTCAAGTGGTATACACATTTCCATGGTGAATCACAATTCCCAATATTCCCTTCCAACTCTTAGGATATAGTCCTCAATCGTTGACTAGTATGATGTTATAGGTTACTCTTCCCCTATATGTTCCAATCAAGACCAAATGTACAACTCAACCAAGTAAGTTATTCCCAACTTAAAGGTGTTAATGAGTAGTCTAGTACATAACCCAACTCAATAGGTTAACTCTTATCCTAAGGTTTCTCTCTTTATTCGAATGAACTTCTTGTCCCAATTAGGTTATTCCAGCCTAGGGTTTCATTCAAGAGTAAGGTAGTGTTCAAATAATCATTCTCATAAAGTGATTTTTGATGTGGTTTACATATCGTCACATCCTACCTTATCTTTCATACCATCTCTATGGCCAAATAGCTAATCCTTTTCATTCCCAAGTCTCTTAGCATAGTAAGCTACAGTGTCAAGTCGCTTTACGACATGGATATACTTCGTATATATATAGTATTGCTACTAATATATAGAAATAACGTCATTATCTAATTCCTCCATATAAAATATATAGGAGTGTAGAGACACTTTCTTCCAATCACGAGTAATCTGGATACTCCCTTGCCAATCCCATAGGCAATGATCTTCCTTATCATGTTCAAATTATCTGCCTATCCTTTTCCAAGGCATCAATGATAATATCATTTGATCTTCCAATCGTAAGGTATGGAATGATAATAGGTCATAATCCTCGCCCTTTCCAATTATCTTTCTCCAAAAATCCCAATACCTTTTCCTTGTGGTCATAAAATGTATGACTTAATTGTCATCATGACTTACGAAGAAGTCATTAGTTCTTCCAAATTGAGAATATACCCACATTTTTTGTTGGGTGGGGTACTTATCTCGAGTCAATCCACTCTCTTCCTTCCTCCCTTAGTGTTTCCACAACTTTCAATCTACTCAAAGTTGAACTCCTAGTAAACACTTGCTTCTTGAAAATGTTAACCATTTATCATTTTTGGCTTACTATTGCCTTCTCTTGCCTCAATGGTATACTTTGAATATACTTTTCCCAAAAGCTAAATTCTTCGTTTGATTTCTATCTCATAGATTTTAATAACTTGATTCATCCAATAGGAGATCTAATGAATAATCAGCAACTTTACAGGCTAGCATTCATTGTTATTCTCTTTCCAATATGCTTTTCGGTACTTCTAAACAAATGTTGAATTTCACAAACATGTTTGGTGAGTTCAGCTTATACTCCAGCCAATCTATGTTCTATCCCAAACTTTGTCAGGCTAACCTAATTTACCTTTACAGGTTTCTTTCCTATAATCACTTTTTCAAGTGACATTATTCCAATGCTTGGAATCCTATTCTCTTTTTGACCTCTAGAGATACCAAAGTTGTTTGGTCTCTTTCTCTCATCTTAATCAAAACTCCAATAATCTCATTGATTTTGGTTGGTGGAATCATGCCCACGTCATTGATTACTTCTTTCCAACCATTCCGGTCTTTTCTTTTTCCAAGGTACTAACTCTTTTCTTGCAAGATCCTATCTTTACACGAGAATTAGGTTTATGTCAAGAGTTCTCCAACCCCTGTGGATACTTCCTTTGTTGACTTCCTTCTTCGATCTAATTTATGCCAACTTTGCATACGCATAGATTTGTAGTGTTTTCTCTAAATCCAAAAGTTCCTGACTCTTAACATCTATAGTTTGCTACTATAAAAGGGTTATCTCATTCCTTCTGATTGCCTTAGAGTCATAAAACTATTTCGCTAGATAAAGGTATACACTGGTTATTCTTCCTAACCTTCTTACATAACTTGTTTGCATAATCTTCCGCAATTCCAGGTAATATCATAAGTTGTTTGTTTAGGAGTTCCTTGAAATATTCCCCCTTAATTTTTCCCCAAAATTAACATTCAAATCAACAACCAAACACTGATTAGCGTTAGCTCCAAAATGTAAACCAGCAAAGAAGATAACTCTAACCAAGAATGTTCACCAAGATCCCAATGTGGGCGAGGTGATAGCATATGGTCAGAGGATCATTAGGCATAAACAAAGCTGAAAGTACAATTCATCTGCTGATGCAGGCATCCACAAGCGGTGGGAATACTCCACTTATTCAGTGGGTGAATTTATAACAATTGTTAGGCGGCAAGCCAGCCTTTAAATCCACTCTTCCACTTATTAACGTGGGGGGAATACTGTCCACACAACCACTTATAATGTGGGGGGAAATTACAAACAAGATAAATGTTTATTCTAAAACTCAACCACTCAATCGTGGGAGTGTAAAACAGATATAAAATTGCAGCAAATAAGAAAGAGCTGTTAGTACTACTAATCGGCTTTACAATAAAGAAAATAAGTTGCAAAACTCAAAGATATGCTTCCTAAATCAACCAATAGTTAGAGTATCACTTCCTCTAACATTTACAATGATTAAATGATATGAAATTGAAGCACAACCAGCAAAATACCAATATTTAATAAGTCTGATCAGAAACAGTGTTAACAGAAAATCAGACCAGCAACAAGGAAACTCACAGAATTGTACGTATCTTTCCCGAATCAGCTTGGAAAGTCTCCAAACCATAGCCAATCAATAGCTAGAGACTAGGCGTCCAAGTTCCAAGAAGAAATCGAGCCAAAAACAGAGAGAAACAGGTGGCATGAATTCCAAGGCAAGCTCCAAAAGGTACGGCCCTCTTGAGGGGGTCGATTTGACTTTAAAAATCAGCAACTCAATATTAAATTCCAAGAATTTGCACAAAGGGTCGCCCTTCATAGTTGCACAGCATGAGCGAATACCCAGAATGAAATAAAAATCGATGATGAAGCTATGAATAGAAATTAGCTTCAGCCAATTACAACAGCAGTACAAACAAATTATAAATCAACAATCTGCTTGTAAATAAAATCACCATTGAGCACTATCCACACTCCTGAATGAAGCATGGTCTTCAGAAATCTTCCTAGGAAGCCATAGTTGCAGGTCCGAAGAAAGAATGATTCGCTAAGCTTCCCCTTAGCCAGGTTCTGGATTCATTCCAGTAGCGTAACTTTGCTCTTCAAAAATATGCATAATCAGCTCATCATAAAACATCAATATATAGGCTTCAGTTGGCAAATGAAGCAACAAAAGACTCTTCAAATTCCAAGAAGTTGAATCACTTCAACTTCCAAAAGGGACGCCACCTTTTTGCTCTTTACTTTTTTTGAAATATTAAAAAATCATTCAACTTCTCCTTTAGACGTCCAATTCACTTTTGCAATAATAAAGCATTTAATAATTCATTAAATGCACCAATGACCCCTTAATGACCCCCTTTTAAAAACAACTTGAAGTGATCATTCCTAGGCGTGGGGGTACAACTGAGAAACATAAAAATGACTAAGTATAAAACTTAATCCATGAAGATAACCAAACCAAACTGAAATTGAAAAAGGATAAGATGACTTGAGCTGAATTGATGCCGATGCCACTGCCACAAATTGACTTACTAAAAATAGCCAACTACTATAAATAGTAAATCCTCAACAAAACTTACAGAAACCAAACTGAGCTAGAAGCAGGATTTACTGAAAGTGGAAACCCTAAATTTAGCACATCTGAGTAGCCTACAGATTTCCGGAAATAGGCTATCAGTTCACAAAGAGATCATTACTGAAAAGGGGACATTACATTCCTACTCTAGGGATGAACCTTAACTAATCCCAATTTACACAAGCTACTAGGGATCACATCTTCATTTTCACTTCACTAACTTCTTTTCTCTTGCCATTGTGGCACAAGAACTTTTCAACCATTATCTTCTGATAAGGTTTATGCATTGTTGCATAATGAGCTCATAAGTTTCAGTGCAGAACTTGATAGCTCTGATGGCACATGTAATGTGCCAACCCTTCTGTAAAGTAAAAATTTCCAAATTTCACACCGTGTGAGTAAATAAACAGAGTAACAAATCAGCGTAATAAATTTTTTCTTTCTTTTATTGAAAATATACAAACAAGATGCCATATCATATTACAATAAAGATTTCATTTCATTACAATAACTTCACAAGTACAAGTAACAAGAATACATACCATTACAAACATAGCTCCAATGAGCTTTACAACAAATAGTTGTAAGAAAGTCCAGGAATCCGCCTTTCAAATCTTGGTTCTTCGGTCGCTTGCTGTGGAGGAGAAGCATCACTCGGGCACTTTTTTGCCAACCATGGACTCTTAATGCGGTCCTTAGCACATCTATCATTCGATGGATGGCCTTTCCCTTCGACGAATAGATTGGTAGAGTAACCGATAACGACAACTAACTAATCATAGTGCTATGTCCTACATAACTAGATCTTGTGCAATCCGACAAACTCTTGAACTAGTATGTAATACGAGATCACAGTGAACTGACAGTGTAGTCTCAAGAATCACACATCTAAGTGGATTCTCATATATTGCACTACTTTGATCAAAGAGTTTTAATTTAGTAAACAACTAAGAGTCATCTATCACATACACTATTCAAGGCTGATTTGACTTAAGGCTATCTTCAGCTATGCATAGGTATTGTCCAACAATGGGTAAATCTGTCACCCCAGACAACCTACAACAAACTAATCTACTCGGTAATAACCTACCTCACTATTAGGTTCGCAAGCTAGGAATATCCTTCAATGGATAGTCTGTCATCCCAGATAACCTATCTTCAGAACAATCCACTAGTATTGAATCTATTAAGCAAGTAAGTTCACAAGCCCGCTCCCATGCTTATCCTAGGAGTAACACAAGCTTTCCAAGTTAAACTAATAACTTAGTTGGGTGTACCTCAAGTGACTGTTGCATTCAAATCAAGCCTAGTATATAATAACTAAGACACACACTCAACTCCTACTATGGAGTAAATATAAACACATTGCATCCCATGTTCAAACATATCTAATATAATTAAATACCTATGTTGTACTTCATGTAGCATAAATAAATACCTATGTCAAGCAATCTCTTCGACATATCCAGTATAATTAATTGCTTGTGTCAAGCAATCTCTCCTATCATGAAGTACTTAAAAACATTTTATAAAAGTGGCCTAAAGGCTTCGATTAGACATCATAATTACTTCTATTGCATAGGCAGAAAAGACATTTCATGCAATAATGAAAACACAATAATTCCTTATAAACAATAAGTATAAAACCCCATGCCTATTATTGCTTTCCAAAATAATGTTGATAGGGAGATTTCTCCTTTGGTTGCTTAGCTTAACCCAGCTTCCCAAATCAATTCTCACTCCCTTTCTTGTTGAAAGCATTCTTCTCTCAAAATTAGACAACTCTTCCTCACAAAGTCCACTCTTTTCTCACTCAGCAAACAGAGAAATATGACTGGTAAAACTCAAAAATTAGATATATTAAACTGGTAACACTCAGAAGTAATAACCAGCAAAGCGTATACTTTGGTATGATACGCCCTCCTTAATGACTACTCAGAAATAATGATGGTGGTAATTGTTATTTACTCTCTATTGGTAGAAATGATACTTAGTGAATGCTCAAGGTAATTCGAATATGAGATTGAGACAGCTCCAAGCAATGATATGACATTGGGAAAAGAGAATGGCAAATGAGTGAATGAACAAAATCAAATGAGAATGAAGGAATATGAATGAGTGCAAATGAGGAGAGTTGGGCGACTATTTATAGTGAGCCCAACCTCCCTAATTTCCTACAGCCATGGCATGTGGTTTGCCACCATTGCTGTTTGAAACATTCAATCTAGGAGGTAGTGTCATTTCCAGCCAGTACTCAACATTTAGCAAGGTGAGTCGACCTCCAACTTTGCTAGCATTATGAAGACTGATTCAAAAAGGCACATGGTGAATAACACCGACAGGATGTGTTGACAGAAGTGGCGCCAATTGTCATGTCCCCATTTTTGACGAGCATCAGAGTTCGTAAGATTGGTCTATCAGGAGACCCTCGTAGGCTGATAGAGTGGTTAGAGGGTCGTTTGGGAGCTTGGCTCAGCTTCAGACAGGCAGTGTTGATCAATTGGCTTTCGTTTGGGCTCGATCGGAGACTTCTTGCAGAGTTGCTATTTTTAGCAGTTCCTGGCAGGCAGCGTGGGACCCCTGCTATTTTTAGCAGTATGAGTTTGGCAGCGTCAGAATCACTTCAGTGTTCGTCAGCTTCAGACGGAACAGTCATCGGATGAGTAACGAGAGAAATATTAATATTTAATTGTATTAATTAAATATTAATTATTTAATGATTATAATATAAAGTTATAATATTAAATTATAACTTAAGTGATTCTTCTTGAGGGGTGCGCCATCATCAGAAGGGGGCCAAAATTGATCATTAAAATATAATAAAATATTTTGGCTGAGACTATTGAAATAATAAAAGAATTAAAAGTCAAATATTTAAAATTCCCTATCTTTAAGGAAATCGCACTTTTGAGAAGAATAAAGGTTTTGCATTGGGATTTGAGCCATTATGCATATTTGACTTATTGAAAATTGAGCAGTTTTGTCTGAGCACAGAACCTTAGGGTTTGAGTCTCGAAATCCATTGGAGAACGAGCCATCTCCAGTGAGAGCGATTCAGAGGGTGTGAAATATCATCCGATTTATTGCCATCAGAGAAATTTCTTCATTTCAGAAGAAGTTGCAGAGCATTACAGAGTTGATACATTCAGGGGTTTTCAGAGTTGAACTCAGTTGAACGAATTCCTTCAGGAAAGCGCCCATTTTTACCAGATTCAGGAAACCACAGAGAAGGCCGTACATTATCATTTATTGCTGTTGCTGTACTCTGGCCGTACAAACTGTACCAGGCCGTACTTCTTCAAAAGGGGGCGTATTTCTCAGAATAAATAAATCGCCATCTTTTCCTTCAGTTGGTCTTCACCTGTTTGGGCGCCTGACACCCTGGCATCATCTGGGATCATCAGAAGGTGGGAGAGAGGTGCATTTATTGCAGCCGTACCACTGGCAGCAGATCGGCAGGCCGTACTACTCAAGAAAGGGCCTTATCTTATCCTAGAGTAAGAGACGCCTTCATCCTCAGCAAACAAAATTCATCTCCAGTGGCGCATATCTCATTAGCAGAGGATTCTCCTTTGTGGCACAAGGGAAAGGTGACCTACCTTTGTAGCCGTACCATTACCAGTATTTATTGCAGCAAGAGAAAAAAACCAGGTTTTTAAATAATATTCTTCTTTGTTACATTCTGTCAGATCTCTATTGTAATCATTGCAGAAGATTAATAAATGGTCTGGTTCCAGTATTTGCATTAGGGTTTGTTGTTTACGGAGTTGTATGAATTTTAAAGAATTTATTTGCTATTACTTCAAAATCGCAATTTACCCTTATTGCACAAAAACCTCAAAAACAAGCAAAAACATCAAAACTCAGAAAAAACTTCAGAAAACAGTCAGAGACAGAAATAGGGGAAACCTAGGGTTTCTACACCAATGGCAGATGAATCATACAACAGAGAAAAAGTCATCAAATTTTATCCCAGCATCGACTATTTTCTGGCTGAGTTGCTTAAATCATTTACTGCGTTGGATTACTTCCAGCTCCAAATTCGACCAGGTAAAAGCCATAATGATATAGACGTATTTCTCTGCTTCCTCCTTGTGTATGCTAGGTGATGCCCAATCTTCCCCAGAGCCGTATGCATTTCAAAGATCAAATTTAATTATTTTGGCATATATGAGCCAAAGTCCAAATACGTGAATGAAGTCTTTAGAAATAATTCGATTTCAAATGTTTCAAATTATATATTAAGTCATGGATATTTGACGTTAAATGAAGTCTTTAGTTAATTGGCTCACTCATTAAATTTGAATAATTCGATTTTCCAAAGTTGAATGATAATATTAAATTGATTCGATTAAGCAATTCAGAAATAATTCTGGTGTAGGAGCACTTGCCAAAATACAAGCATATTTTGAAGTATTGTTTTGAAATCAATTTCCTTTTTGTTGTGTAAGGTCTTTAACACCTTTAGCTTGTGTTTGAGGACCTTTTGGTTCATTAGGGAAAAGTTGAATAAAGTGGGAAATGTTTTTGTGGTCATTTCCTAAGTTTTTGTAAAAGTTTGGAAAACACACTGTGTTTTCAAACAGCAACCTTTTAGCCGTTCTTAGGCCAAGAATGGAAACCTAACCGTTTCAAAAGCTTTGTAAAAGTGATTTCCCGACTTTTGAAGGAGGTTGGAGAGATGTGTGCGTGGCAGTTTTCATGAGAATAAGCAAGAAACAGTGATTTTTGGTGTTGAAAATCTGTTTTCTGTTCTTGACTGCGTGACAGCAATCTTAATGGATTGAATAAGATTTTTGTTGGATAGTTAGTATGTAGAGAGACCTTTTGAATAATTTCCTGAAGCATTTTAGTTAGTATTTCCATCGCTTTCTTCCATTTGTAAATTTTGTGTCTCATTCTTTATTTCTGTTTTGACTGGTAAAATTAATAAGGATGGAGTTTTAGCTTACACTCCCACCATACCAGGTAGTATGGGAATGATGGGAAGGTGGCTAAACTCCTTCATTGTGTATATAGTAGCTGTAGGAGTCTTTGTAAGTTCTGAAACCATGGCCAAAGTCTTACCCTAGGTGAGTTGCTGATACCCGGCTTGGGAAGACAGTAAATGGCAAGCCCTAACGTGGTAGGGGTGGCAAAGTTAAAACGCTGCAAGGTGTAAACTGGTTGCAGGAGGTCTCAAGAAGGATGGCAGGAAGAGTGCAGTCTTTGGCAGATCAAATGGAGGCAGGAAAATGCAAAATAGACCAAGGAAAGGTCTAAAGAAACCTTAGTTTCCACCATGACTAGAATGTACCTCTGTACGGTCAGAAAACAGTCCAAGACCTCAAAAATCTGTTAGTGCTCCAAATTTGAGCCAGGGTCCCTGAAGTGAGTTTGGCACCATTTGCTGAAAGAGAGGAGTCTTAACTTGTTTAAGTGAAATAGGAGGGCTAATAGGGGCTCTTGGTTTGTAGCCCTTCCTAAAACCCTAGCTGGATGTTATAAGCTAGCGATGGGGAATTGAAGCTTGAAGGTCCATCAAAGACCTGTAATAGATGATTTTGAAGTCACTTAAGTTGACACACACCCCTGTATCAGCGTTAGGAAGTTTTGGAAGTTAACTAGTCTTTAGGCTTATTAAAGGCTAGATGGAGTTTGTGTGGAAAAGCACCATGAACTGATTGGTAGCAGCAAATTTGTGATGATAGCAGGGTTGGCAATGAACCAAGGGTACCTAAGCTAGCAGGGGACCTATAGGTTGAATGGTGGATGAAGTGACACCTTAGGAGTTCTCAAGACAAGGACTCAGAGCATTGAGATTGTGATTTTCTTAATCCAACCCTTGTTCCTATCAAATTCGATCTCCACAGTTGAGAGATCATTATTAAATCAATTAGGAAATTATTTGATTTCCAAAGTTGAGAGATTAATATTAAATCAATTAGGAAATAATTCGATTTCCAAAGATGAGAGTATATGAATTATATATATTTTATTATATATATATAGTTATAGTTTTAATATATTTAAACATTTACATATGTATATATTCATCAAATATATATATCATGAGCCAGTTAGCACACATCTGATATATATATATATATGTGTGTGTGTGTGTGTGTGTGTGTGTGTTTGTGTGTATAAATTCGGAAGGTAATAATAATATTATTAATATCCACATTATACCGAATGTATATCTTTTATTATCTTATAGCGCAAATAATAATGTGTATATTTTAATACACATATACTTATATTATATATACATATGTACACTTCTCCAATAAGCATTAACACTTGTAAGTGTATCTGTGTATATATATACAAGTATATTCATTGTATGGTAATACAATAATCAAGTAATCCGTTTGACATAGAATGATCATGACCTAGTGTCTATTCCCACACATATGTATATACACGCATAGCCGTTTCCTCATGTATGTACCTTTGTGAGTATTTCTTCTCACATATGTGTTCATTTGCCAATGCTCTCATACATGGTCTATGCATATGTATTTATATGTATATGCCTATAGACATGCTACGTTTTATGTTTATATGAAACGACGTAAAGGTAAGCATTCGCAAATCCCAAAGTCTAAACCCAAGCACAATCAACACATTGTCAAAAGGAAGGACTCAAAACTGAAATAGATAAACATCACCTAGTATAGCATGTAAAAGTAACAAGACTCTCAAATGTAGACCCATTGGCTAAGGATGACTTACCTATAACCCACACAAATTGACTCAGTTCACTCAATCTAAGGTGATGTGTGTGTATGCTTAGATAGTTTAGTTTACCGGTTACCCGATCAAGCTCCTCTTCTGAGTGATACTTACCCTCCCCTTGGAGAAATGGACATTTACCTGCAACCACTAGCACATGCCTTGGTAGTCAATTGTTCACAACAATAAGCAGTATATATAAACATCATTATAGTTAGAATTACAATAATTCAATAACCATCTATTCTCACTTATGCAGTATTTCACCATGAATAACATCAATTGAGATAACATCAAATGAAACAACATCAAATGAGATAACATTCATATTGATAGCAAGGTACAAGCGTCTTTAATTCATCTCCAGAATTCTCATTATATTGACATTTACCCTATGTAGTAATAGTAAATAGTAACTTCACAATTTGGGGTGTAACGTCATACATAACACAAATTACAAATCACAATCAACAAATACACATGCCTATACATAGAGACCTCTAGATATGGAGTCAGTTTCATCACATAAAGGTTACATGGAACCAACACGAGATGGACTTTAGATATATTCAAATGCCAATTATAAAGTTGTTAAATCCATTACTTCATTTAAATTAGTATTTAGAAGCACATAATGTATTAAATATAAGTTATTAAATTCCCTTAACTTGATCAATACCCATTTGGTACCCAATTCAGCCTCAAATGAAGCTTATAGAGGAGGAATGTCAAATGAATTAGGGACAACCCCAAAACCGGAGTTATCCCCTTAACCCTCCCCCTTTTGGACTTGAGGTCATAGGGATGTCCTTCGCCCAAGGACCGCCTACGTACCCGCTTCCAAATGGATCAAAGTCACACGTAGTTCTCCTCACAAGGTGTCTGAAATGGCCTACAAACAAGTTCCCATGACCAATGTTTCATTAGTGATTCCCTTCAGTTATTAACTCCTGGCAATAGGTAGGAAGACATTTAACTAGGGTCATAATATAGTAAGCCTATGCTTAGGAACTTCCAACTAGGTCATCCATAACAGACTTGACCTCCCACAAATATCGATCCTAATTCAATTTGAACATCCTAGAACCCTTTCAATTAACTATTGAGGATGTTGGACGCAACATTTAGTATACTGATGATAATACCATATAGTTTATAATATAAGGTTGTAGTTAGGATTAGAATGTGGTAATATACGACATGGTTTGATAATCTTAGATCTCACAAGTGT
Source organism: Sequoia sempervirens (assembly GCA_007258455.2). NCBI lineage: Eukaryota > Viridiplantae > Streptophyta > Pinopsida > Cupressales > Cupressaceae > Sequoia > Sequoia sempervirens. Next base: position 8,903 of record VDFB02162380.1, on the reverse strand, counting down.
ATTTGTTCTTGACATCTTGAACCATTATATTATAGTAATGTGGAAACCCTTAAACAAATTCATGTATGGGGAAAAGCTGATAGAAGAAATATCACGTCATTGTCCTATAACCATTGCTAATAATCATGGTAATGGATTATTAATGTAGTCCTTAGAATTATCTTCTTATCTTTAGTGCCTTATTTAACTATAAGGAAACATTCCTCTCCAGGATTCCCAGCCTTGACATAGAGTTTTCCTAAGAAGCTAGGGACTAACTTAACCAAGGAAAATCATGTAGATGAAATAAATCACAATGGTATATGATTTCACCCAACGAATCAATTCAACATGCTAAGATAATACATTACTTTGAACAAGGTTCTTTAGTTATCTTCTCATAGGGTGTTCCTAATTATCAACTTCTATATACTTAGGTGAACTTTAACATATTGTTATCTTAAAGGATACACTATAGACTATAATAGTGTCTTATAAGTATCATTAGAATCCAAACTATACTCATGCATTTGTGCATAAAAACTTAGTAAAATCACATCCGCTCGTAAATAAGCATAGGGAAACAATGGTTGGAATATTGTTACAAGACTCCCTTTGCAACGTGTAATAACATATTTCCTGCACAAGCAACTTATATTTTTATACTTAGGACTTCTCGTTTTTTTATGTCTAACATAATCAAATTCCAAGATCCAATATTTCATACCAATATTCGATGCTTTTAATACTAGACACAAAGGTGCCAAACATTATTACCATGCCTTATATAGTGATAATATATTTATCAATAGGTATCAAACTATGACTACACACAAAATCTTAACTATGCATCATTAGATTATTCAATAACATGAATATAATAACCCTTAGTTCTCAGAAGTGGAAATAGGAGATTAATACATGTCTTTAGCATTAATGCGGTAATATAATTATTTATTTGTTTATTTTCCTCAAATCTTAAGGAAACTCTACTTTTCCAAGAAGGTGGATTTTATTCCTCTTTCTATTAAGTAATTCTGATGATAGGCTTACAATAATGCAAATACATATCATTACATTGCCAATGTCTCAATTCGAACTTAGTTGGGGTTTCTTAAGATGTTAGGCCTTAGGATGTCTTTTGTTCAATAATGTAATCTAGTATCTTAACAAATATTCAACACATCTTGATTTCTATTTATTTGCTTATTTTCTCTATCAACTTTGAATGGCCTCTACGTATATTCAATCATCATATGAAGATAAACCCAATTCATTTTGATAATATGATAGTCATAAAGACCATACAAGTTCTCCAAAAATAGAGGTTAGCATACTCCTAAAACAAACCCATCCTATACCTATTTAGATATTTTACTATAAATTATACAATAAGATGTTTCAATATGTTATAAATTCTAAAGTATGATAATATGTATGCCTTGATAAAAGATAGTGACCTTATTATCACTTAAAATAAACATGCCATAAACCATTCTATACACATGCCTTCTTAAATAAGATGAATTAAATCACCCAGTTCAAGCAAAGTAATTTCATACAAATGTACACGGAGAAGGGGAGAAATTATCTAATATTTCATAAAAACAAACCCAATTTAATTAGATCCATTTTTCTCGGTTCCAAGAGTGAATATTTTGAAATTAAATACTATTCTTGGAAAGTAAGGGTGAAGGAGGGTACTCATATCTTGGAGATATTTCTAATGTAGGCACCAAAACCTGCTTTGCCATCTCCCTTTGTGAATCGTTCATATGTCTTCTTCGAATATGTAGTGCCATGCTCGGTAATAATGCTGAAAAAGGTAGAAAGTTTATCCTTAGCCAATTCACCAATATCTCAGAAGGCTCCTTAACCTCGTACGCCTTCTCTTGCAATCTCTCTACATTTAATGAAAACCCTCCACTGTTAATCTCTGAATGAGGTTCCTAGACTGTTCAAAAGCTCCCTTTGGACGTAGGTAGGGTGGATTCTGGCAATGGTGGTGAAATTTAGCTTTTCACTTGCCCATTACATTTTATTGGTAGTTTCTATTGCCTTTTCAACAAACCCCTTTTGTGCATAAGCAACCCTCTCTACTCCTGTGCCATTATGTGCCTTCCCTATGGTGTTCTCCCATTTCCTCCTTTGTTGCACTCATTTGAAGGCTTTATTCTCCAACTCATGTTCACACCATTTTCTTTGCCTTACTCCCCTCAACACCCAACTCTCCATTCACCCATAATCACAGTGATGCACATTCCTAACTTTCTTCTTCTTAGCTTGCAAACCTCCACACTTCATACCCCGGTTGCATTTGCTCACAAGTTCCTAAGGACTCTTTGACAAATCCATTTTGTGCATATTCTGCGACCATTGCATTACATGGGTCCATGTTTCTTGGAAGGATTTCAAGCCTTCTCCCTTGCCTCTGCAACTTGCTTCCCTTTCATTGCACATCACTCCTTTCCCTGCCCTTCCTCTCCCTCTCCTTCCAAAATAAAGCTTGAATTCGTAAAATGAGGGCTGTGGGGGTTTAATGATGGATTTTGCTTGCCATTTCGAATGCCCTGCAATATTTACTTCTTGCATAAGGGATCCATGCCTCTTTGACTGTGCAGCCCCTACACAACATACCTGCACCATTCCCATTTAATTTGAGTTGTCTCCTCGTCAGAGGGGTAGATGGCTCCATAAATAACATCCTTTTGTTTGCTGAGGCATGCGTGAAAAATATCATGACCACAATTTTTTTTCATTCTTTTATTTATTTTGTTGACCATGCCTAAGTGAAAGGGGGCCTTCTTACCAGGATGTGACATTAATGAGGATGATGAAAGAGGTAAAAAAATAGAAGAGATCTTTGTTCTATAGACTATAAAGCAAAAGGTCATACTAAAGTCAATTTCTCAAAGAGGATGATTTGTGAAAATTTTCAAATAGTGGACCACATAGTCAAGGCTTGGACTTATAATTTAAAGAATAAGAGTGCCTAATTACTCTTTAGTCAAGCAGAACCCTTGACACTGCCCACCATCCTAGTGAAGCAACAAAAGAATAAAGATCATGCATTTCCTTGTGCATCACTTGGTGGATATTAATATAAAAAATATACAAGATGTTAGACTATGAGTGGAGGAAGTGGAAGATAATTATGGTATGATGGCCAAGGTTGACTAGTTATATTGTGTCAGAAATGCAATAAGTGGGGATTGTTTCACATGTGATTGCGCTACGAACCAAAGTACTCATGGACTTTTGTGTCAATGGTGTGGACTTGATGATCATAGCAATGGTAATTATTCAAAACAAGCCTATGCCAATATGATTGACATAGCTAGTGAGGACAAAACAATCAAATATGGAGGCACAAGCGAGAAAACTTAGTTTTGATAAAGCTATTGCTTAGGAAGTATTGCAAACTCTAGTACCTATAAAGGTGATGAATTTAGTGCATAACACAAGGGAATTGAAAGAGGCTATAACTACTAATGTCCACAATGTTGGGACAAAGCTGAGAAGGTTGGCTTTCAAGATTATTTTTCAATTTGATAGATAAATTCAGTTTCTACCTAAGTCAATCCGGGGTGTAAAACTTGTGAAAGGTGTCACAACTATATGCCTAAGGGTTGAGAGCAACAGATCAAGCAAGAATGAAATGCACCTAAGAATCACAAAAAATGTCTAAGTAAAATTCTAGTTACTAACTCTATTCTATTTTTGTGACAGAAATTGCTATAGGAACAATAGTAGTTTGCAACAGGAACAACAATAGTTTGTGGAAATTCCAGAATGTAAATCTTTAACTTTAAAACATTCCAATCAGCACAATAGAATACTTGGTATACTTTAGTAGATAATCTTATAATCCATGATGATGTTGCAAATATTAAACACCAAGCTAAATTCACAATTAATGCAGAAATAACACAATCCAATTAGTAACAATAAAAATGCAATGTAAAATGAAATATGATAGAAGCACACACACAACAAAAATCACAAAGATCACTGACGTCCTAAGAAGTGGGCCCTGCCTCCTCAGCCCACTGAGTGATGAAACCACAAATACCTGTCTGTGCTGGTCTTAAATCATACAAGGTTTTGATTGATTTTCAAAATGAGATACAGTCTTCTTAGTCTATATTTCCTGCTACATTGCTTATATATATACTTGATTTATAACTAATAAGTCTAGCAAAAGATTTAATAGTTTGTTATGGCCTGCAACCAACAAACTACAATGTGCAATTGTCATAAAACCTTGGCCGCTAGCCACAAATCTAAAACAACATTTAAGATGTCCATCTTGTTACACAACAAAAAGATAATTTTAGACAGCAAAAGATCCTCGGCTATCTTCTCCACACAACTTCCACACATATCCTTTCCATGAGATCATAACAGATTCTTTGTTTTAAATTTAATCTTGTAATTCACCACCAAATATTGTGTTGGCGTAAAAACTAACACCTCTGGAGTGCAGGTTTGTACGGACAGCTATGCACATTGCGTAATGAGTGCTCTTCAAATTAGGAGGGGAAGCTCCCTCATAGTGCTGGAATGCGTGGAAAAGAAAAGTAATCTAAGTCCTATCTTTTTGTTCTCAGCTGGAAGAGGCACAAGGTTAAGAAAACCAAGAACGTTGCAGCTAAGGATTTTCTGGTTTCGCGGATCATTAACTACAACTAAGCTAACTACTTTAAATCTATCCAGTTTCCTCAAGAAAACAGAGGATAAGGAAATGGAGCAGGGAATAATTATACGTGATGGCGGTGCGGACTCTAGCGTGAGAAGGCAAGGTGGCACAACTATCTGCTTGTCTGAATAGGCTTATTGGAAACAACAATACACGATAAACTAAGTACAGATTCTCAGCTTGAAGGCAAGGTGGCACAACTATCGGCTCAATCTGAATAAGTTTATTATTCACACACATCATACGATAACCAAGAACAGATTCTCAACTTGAAGGCAAGGTGGCACAACTATCAGCTCAATCTGAACGAGTTTATTGAACACATAACATCAAGGATAACCAACTAGGATAATAAATTGCATTGGCAAGACACGCATACAATCTATGATCGACTAGCCACTATATCTAACTAAGGCAAGCATTCACCATAATAATTGCATGAAACCCGAGTGGCATAACAATTCATTATCATAATAAATACTCATGAACAGATACAGAACGAGCAATATTACAAGCAAGGTAGGCACAGCATATATTTCTCTCTCGTGCAAAAGTTATGTACAAATGAGCAAAAGCTCTTATTTATAGACATCGAAAGGTGTAGGGAACCCTAAAATCACCTTGAGTCAACTTCTAATCTTGCAATGCATGCAAGATTTATTGCTAAGCCCTAATAAAGTAAACTATCACAGGTTAAGCGGAAAGCTACCATCGGTTAGCAGAACATCTAATCTAAAAATGGACAATTGTGCAAGCATGCACATCCTTATTGAAAGCAAGTTAACTGGAACACTACCATCAATTAACGTAAACCCTAAATGTAACTCCAAGTGAACAAAGCGAATCTCAGAATAGATATGCATGAGATAAGACAGCGAGTCAACTTGAGAAGGTAACGTCAAGTTTAACTCCTGTGTGTAATGTCTATCCTGAGAGGTGGGAACTGAAGTCTACTGGCCGTGATCTCGAGCAACCAATCCCTCAACGAGATTGTTAACTGCATCACTTTCTGGAGCTATGATACTCTGCCGAAGTATGCTATGTTTGTGTAGCATGTCCTCACTAGCTGTGATCTAGGACTAAAGTTCACCTCTGCTCCTGGTTGCTTCATCGAACAATGTTGACATGACTGTAAGCTGACTAATCTTATAGCCAATGGTCTCCCCACTAAAAATGGTATGAATGAGTGCCTGGAGTTCTGACTGAACATCGGTAAGCTCAACGTAGGCACCACCCTCAATCTGATATCGGCACGGTAAGCGAGAAACTAAAGTCCTCACAAACCGGAGTGCACTAGTAACGTGCTCTCTACTCTCAGCCAACTCTAACGCCAAAGTCTCCTCTATCTTTGCCTTGAAAACCAACTGTGTTCTCCAAGAGTAGATAGCCTCTTTGTCCTCTGCATCTGTAACTGCATCATATGCCATACTCAGGTGAGCAATCATAATCTCATCCCGAGGTCTGCCGATCGCCAAGTCTTGCTCTTCATCTTGGAGACGTAGACAGAGTTCTCGTGCATTGTACCACAACTGATATAACTTTGTGAGCATAGAACGGCCTCTAACAACGAACTCCTCCCATTCATCCAAATGCTTGCCATATGCAACTAAGTGATTAAGTTGGCCTTATTCTGCTGGAGGCTCAAGGATCGGCGGGAGTGTGGCGGTGGTATCTGACCTGTGTACAAGGCTAGAAATGTACTGATGAAGCTGTTTGATTTCAGCCTTGAGGGCTGCCTTATCTTCTTCATCTTTCAACATCCTATCCCTAGCACTGTCTGTAGCAACCTGTAGGAGATCAACCTGAGTCTGGCGTGTGTTGCGACCAAGGTTGACTGTGATAACTTCGAAATCCTGAGATTCCAACTCAGCCAAGCTCTTCCCCTGTGGAGGTATAGCAGTCTCGACAACAATCTTCATGCCAGTACTCCTCTGTACGTGGACCATGTTCTTGACCCTCTTGTCTGGTGCATCCTGATAAACCTGATCAAAATCTGAATGATTAAGAACATAGGATGCATTTGCCTCCTCTTCCTTCCTGGGCCCGGACTTCGATCCAAAGGCGGTCACCGGCTAATGCTCTTGGAAAGTGCATGCTAACAATAGGAGGTTGCGGCGAGAGTGAATATCTGAAGGCACTCTTGTGAGATGGTGAGTCCAGTCAATTCACAATATGAATCGGGGCTGGTGACTGCTCTGGAACTGGTGTAAGAACTGGAAGCTGAATCTTAGGCACTGGTGGACTCTGAACTGGCCTCTGAACTGGCTCTGTAATAGGCTGAGTAACAGGCTCCGTGTGTGTGTTAGTGGCAGGCGCCTTACCTTTTGAATTGTTCGGCGCTTGATTCTTCTTGGGAGGATTACTCCTCTTCTTCTGCTTAGGTTTTGACGAGGAAGGTAGCAAAGGATCCACCACTGGCGGCTCTGCTCTGGGTACACTTACCCTCCTGGTCTTCTTGCTGTCGAGGTAAAGTATACTGTTCTGAATGACTCTACTTGACCTCTCCTTAACTGTTGCGTATTCCTTGGCATACCAATCAACTGCTGGCAACAGCTGTGTGTCAACCTGCTCTCTGAAGAACTGAGGAAGAACTTCCCCCTCATCATCTGATAAACCTCCCACATCTTCTGCCAAGAAAACAAAAATCTGTGAGAGAGAGAAGTGGCCATAGCTACGTCTGCGAACCTCGAAGTCATCCACGCAATTGGCCCAATAGTCCTCCATAGAAGGCTTATGAAATGCGCGATCACCAAGGCGAGCTGTGTAATGACCGTAAAGATCATAGTCACGAGCCTCAACAAGATACTTGAGGTGATACCTCTTGAGCTCTTGTCCTGCAGTCTTAGCATCAACTGCTGACTTGCACCAATACATACCAAACTGAAAAGGAAAATTGGTAGATAGTCTATGTTTGCGGCGTAAAAGACGATGAACATCATGTAACTGCCTCAGGAACTCCATGAAAACTGTCTTATCCGAAGGATAACGTGGAAGCATAGTTGGGTTTCCTATAAATCCATATACTCGGATGTAGGTGTATGTCGGGAACTGAATAAACCAATTTGCCCAACCATCCATCGCTGCTCTAGCAACTGCCGAGATACGAATGTGCAGCTCCCAGTCCAAATTCCTCACTGTATAAGTCAAGAAAGCCTCATGAACACGCTTGAAATGACGTTCAACCTTAGTGAACTCAAGCTGATCATAATAGTGATAGACTTTTTGAACACTGAGAATGCCCACGGTGTTTAGTCCTCGGAACTGACCCTGATAAGCAATCAAGTACATGAGATAAGAACACATGTAAAACTCATGGGCAACCAAGAAACTAGTGATCTGCTCGTGGATAATATCGCTGATGAAGGATGCCCAGTCATAATGCTCCTGCCCAGATATGATGCGACCAATAATGTATTACATCCAAGGCTGGAAAGCATTAGCATGTGGCTGACCTGAGACACGACTCAAGAGTGTGATTAGAATCGCGTATTCATCCTTGTACTCACCACGACCCACAATGTTTGGCAATCTGTTCTTTGCTTGCTTTAACCATCTTTCTGCCATTTTGTTCTGACACTTGTCCACATCAGCATTGAATGCTTGCTCGCACTGCTCCATGGAAATAACAAGACTGTTAGGATGTTGAGGTATGCCAAAACTCCTTTCAATGTCCAAAGGCTTGAGACTGCAAATGACTCGTCCATCTACTGACACTATCTCACGAGTAACAGAGTTGTAATGCTTAATGCAAGACATCATGAACTCAATACAGTGAACGGAGATAGGAATGGAAGCGGCCTCTAATAACCTGGACTGCTAAATGTTCTGGATAATCGAACCTCTGATCTTGACTGTATCCAAGACTGCTTCTGGAAGCACCTTAGGAAGATTCGTCTCAACTGTCTTGATGAAGTCATGAGTGAGGACTGTTTTGGTCCCATATTCGAGCTGAGTGTATTGCATTCTGAAAAGCTCCCCTGTTGACTGTGAACTTGACTATATTCTGACAAGATTCTGGAAAGCTAAAAATAGCCTGCTGAGGTTAAAAATAGCCTGTCGGAGTTATTTTAAAGTCTCACACGTCTATAGGGAAGCTAATAGCATGGTAGATTACTTTGTGAATGAAGGTGTAAGGAAGCAAAAAAGATTCTAAGACAACCCAGAACGTCAGAAATGTGAAAATCTAACTTCTACTCGACCGTACAACGAATTTTCAGCTGAGAAA